>PVKP010007861.1:0-50146 GCA_004027715.1 Plecturocebus donacophilus
AATATATAGAGAGAGAATATATTTCCAATATAAATGTGTAGAATATATATATTTCCTATATATATATATATATTGAATATATATTTTCCAATATATATAGAGAATATATATATTTCCTATATATATAGAATATATATATTTTCAATACATACATATAGAATATATTTATTTCCAATATATATATATTGAATATATGTGTTTCCTATACATATTTATATTGAGATAGATTTTTGCTCTTGTTGCCCAGGCTGGAGTACAGTTGCGATCTTGGCTCACTGCAACCTCCACTTTCCAAGTTCAAGCAATTTTCCTGCCTCAGACTCCCAAGACGCTGGAATTACAGTCGCATGTCACCATGACCCCATTAATTTTTGTATTTGTAGTAGAGATAGGTTTCACCATATTGGTCAGGCTGGTCTCCAACTCCTACCTCAGGTAATCCACCTGCCTCGGCCTCCCAAAGGGCTGGGATTACAGGCGTGAATCACAGTGCCCAGCCAGTAGAAATAGTTAGTAGTCAGAAAGCAGGCTGTGGAGCCTGGCAGGGAATCCAGGTGCAGCCAGCGTCCAAGGACCTGCTCTAAACCCTGTAGCAGGTAGAGCAGAACTGTTCCGTCACCCTTCCCAAGGCCACGTGACTCCACATTCTGCCTTCGTGGTGTGTGGCTAGGGGAAGCAACTAAAGCAGCAACTTGGCTCTCCTTCCTCCTGGAGAGCTACCTTCTTTTTCTCTCTTGAGAGTTTCTAATTCAGGGAAACAAACAATCACTTTTTTTTTTGTTTTTTTTTGTTTTTGATTCAGAAGTCCTAAGCAACCTTAAGGTTTTTCTCTTCTGAAAAGCCACAAGACAAAAAACAAATCTGAGATCAGAGCATCTGTGTTTCTGGCTCTGTCTTGGCTCTGCCTCCCGTTTCTGCAGAACTAGACCATCAACACAGCTTAAGGAAGGGCACTGGCTATGCCCAGAGTAGGTCTCTGCCCCTGGCCAAAGAGTAACCAGATGCAGTTGCAGGAGCCCTTGGGAGAGGGCAGGGCCTGGCAGACACTCAGACCTCACAGCTACTCAGAAGGCTTGGGGAAGCCACCACCCTGCGAGGGATCCAGCCTGGCCAGACATGGCCTTCACGGCGTGTGGTTTCCTAGAGACCAAGTGCTTTGCCCAGCCAACAGAGAGGGGTGCATGGTGAGAGAACTGGCTTTAAAAGAGTAAAGGACAAAATGATGAGGCTCCAGAATCATGTCACAACCATGTTTACTGTCTGGCTTCTTTTCTGAAGAGCATTGTCCTGTGAGCTTGCTCTTAGGCATGAGACTGTAGGCTCAGAGTGATGACGAAACAGGAACTGAGGCTTGGGACAACAGAAGGAAACTCTACTTGCCATGTGTGTCTACTACTCCCCATTCGACTTTCTTCCCAGACTTGCACATTCTCATGCGTGGGCACTCCTCCAGGACAGGGGTCTTGCCTTCCTTATCCTGGACCCTCAAGAGTGACCAGGAGAAATTATGGAGAAGGCTCTGGGTTAAATAAATACCAACTAAGTGGATTCATCCTAAGCAGATATTCCTGGATGTACAGGGGTCAAGGCTATCTAGAAGAGAGATGTGCTATAACTTTAGGAAGATGGGACTGGTATTCCTTTATAACCAGTGGAAAATTGATCTCTGTAGGTACACCCGAATCAAGGATAATGGCCAAGAGGTATACGAAAATATAAGCTTAACATCACTTATCATCCGGGAAATGCAAATCCAACCACAGTGAGATATCACTTCACACCTATTAGGATGGCTATTATATTTATTAAAAAAGTAAGTGTTGGCAAAGATGTGCAGAAATTGAAATCCTGTACACCATGTGTGAGAATGCAAAATGGTGCAGCCACTGTGGAAAACAGTATGGACATTTTTCAAAAAAAAAAAGTTAAAAATAGAACTACCATATGATCCAGCAAGCTCACCTCAAAGTGTTTATCCAAAAGAATTGAAATCGGAACCCCAAAGAAATATCTTCACTCCAATGATCATTGCAGTACTATTTGCAATAACCAAGTTATGGAAACAACCTATTTCTCCATTGACAGATAAATGAGTAAGGAACATGTGGTACATACACACAATGAAATATTGTTCAACCTTAAAAAGAATGAAGTCCTGCAATATGTGACAACATGTACAAACCTAGAGGACATTATGCTAACTGAAATAAACCAATTAGAAGGAGAAATACAGCATGATTCCACTTAAGGTATCAAAAATCGCCCAACTCGTAGAAACAGAGAGTAGAATGCTGGTTACCAGGGGCTGGGAGCAGGAGGAAATGGAGAGTTTCTATTCAAAGGGTGTAAAGTCTCAATTATGCAAGATAAATAAGTTTTAGAGATCTGATGTACAACATTTTGCATATAGTAAAAAACATTACATGGTGCCCTTAAAAATTTATGAGAGTAGGTCTTACAATTTTTTTTAAAGGCATCTGTGTGGAAAATTAACTGGTCATCACTCTCTACATGTGATGCAAGCTATTATACACCACAATGCTTGTAGAAGTACATGTATCCTTTTGTTTCCAAGCTTGTGATAGCTTCAGATTGAATAAATCTCTCACTCTAAAGCTAACCATTGTGAATGGCCATATTTCTGTATTTAATACCTGATGACCTCACTTTCTTTTATACTAATGTGTAATATTTGTTTATAAGTTGATATAGCCATTGTCTCAGAAGATCATATAATATTTTACTGTGGAGGCAATGGTGGTTTCATTAGTTTGTTCAACACGTATTGATTGGGCATAAATATGTTCCATGTACTGTGATAGAGATGCAGATGCAGGAGATATAATTAGGGCAGGCCACATCCTGAAGCTTATTTTTGAGTAGGAAAGACAGACACAAATGATACCTTCCTGAAGGGGTGACATGAAGAAGAGATCTGATGAGCTAAAGCAGTAAGTCTCATGAAGGTCCGAGGGAAAACTATTCCAGGCAGGAGGGCTAACATCCATGAAATGGGAATGCACTTGGAATATCTGAAGAGCAACAAGGTCAGTGAATGGGAATGAAATGAAAGAGACAGCCAGAGGTTCGAGACTGGGTCTGATGGGCAGTCAGGGATCACAAAAGTCCCTAGAGGTCATCGTAAAGTATCTGTGTTTTATACCAAGAATAATTAGAAGCCGATGGAGGGTTGCAAGCAGGAAGAGATGTTATATGGTTTATGTTTTACAATGTACTAGATGGAGACAGTAGTCAAGCGTGCATTCATCATTCATTATTTCATTCATTTATTCATTCAATAAATATGTGCTCAGCACATTCTATATACTCCCTGACAATTAGCTAGCAAGGAAGGCAAATCAAATGGCTTCACTGGGACCATTTCCTTACCTATAAAACAGGCTCCCCTGTGTGGTCTCTCCCGGCTGTACTTCCAGACAGGAGTCAAATGTGTGTCTCTGAGAAGGGGAAGCCTTTCTGACGTTAGCCATTTACACCCAAGGGTTGTTTGCCTGGGAGTTATGTCATAGAAACACAAGTTTTGGAAACCTGCTTATCATTCATTTGGTGGTACACGGAGCACATCAGGTCCTGGGACTGTATTTGAGGGAGATAGTATCAATGTAGAGACCCAGATGATTATGAATCTATAAAAATAATGTAGAAGAGTTTTGAGGCTTAAAAGGAGGAGAGTAGGGCTGGGCATGGTGGCTCATGCCTGTAATCCCAGCACTTTGGAAGTCCGAGGCGGGCGAATCACGAGGTCAAGAGATCAAGACCACCTTGACCAACATAGTGAAATCCCGTCTCTACTAAGAATACAAAAATTAGCCGGGTGTGGTGGCATGTGCCTGTAGGCCCAGCTACTCAGGAGGCTGAGACAGGAGAATCATTTTAAGCCCGGAGGTGGAGGTTGCAGTGAGCCGAGATCTTGTCACTGCCCTCCACCAGCATGGGGACAGAACAAGATTCCATCTCAAAAAAAAAAAAAAAAAGAGAGAGAGTAGAGTGCCTATAAGGGCAGTGAGGTTTGGGAGAATCTTAAGTGAAGGTAGACGTTTAACTTCTATGAAAGGAGAAAGAGAAGTAAAGCCAAAAATTCCACTGGAGAACAACCATGATCAAAGTAGAGGTTAATCACCGATGGCAATGAAATTAGGTGAAAATAACACAGAGTCATGGACCTCACATAAAGCGATATTGGTATCTACATTCTTCTGCACACACAGTGTGTACATCAGTCAGTATGGCCATATCTCTTTTTACTGGTGGTACATGAAGCCCTCCCTCCAGCTAGAGTGAGCTTGGGAAGACTCAAATGCAGTCCCGCTCAACCAAGGAGCAGAGCATCCCTCTGGCATAAACGGAGTGGTTTAATCAGTTAGGTTGATTATGAACCACCAACTTCAATGGTATCATTTTGTTACCAAAGGGATTAAAAAAGAAAGAAAAGAAATGAGTCATTAGAACAAGAGAATCAGTATGCACATTGATTCTGACAAAAGGCCGCCTGGTGTGTTCAATGTCTGGTGGCACCACTGTGTGACTTAGTAAACACTCATGATTTTTCTGGGTTCTGTTTTCTTTATTTGTAGGAGATATCATAAGTGCAGAGGTCCAGGTGAGTATAGATTTATGAAAAGAAGGTAAAAGAGTTTTGAGTCTCATGAAGATGTGAGTAAAGTGTCCATAAGGGCAGTAAGATTTGGGAGAATTCTAAATGAAGATGAATATTTAGCATCCGTGAAAGGAGAAAGAGCAGAAAAATCAGAAATTCCACTGGAGAAGGGTCATGATCAAAGTAGAGTTAGATCCCTGACGGGACAAAAATGCAGACTTCTCTTATCATTGTCATGAGGAACATATGAAACGATGCACACAAAGGCCTTTGCCCAGTGTTTTGCACATGGCTCTCTAGATATAAGCTAACAACCTGTATGCTTAGTCATGATGCCATAGAAGAATGGATGACATTCCGCCAAGCCCAGGCACTGCATTCATATGGTATCTGTCACACTTATGGCTCCAGCCCCTTCCTTGAGTTAGAAGAAATAAGGGTTGATAACTTCTTTGGGCACAGTTTCACTCTCTGCTTTCAGAGCTTGAGAGGTCAGCTGATTGTCTTCTGAGAAAACTCTAGCAGGGAGGCATTTGTTTTTGGAAAATTTCCATGGTTCTGAGTCTAGTCCAAACCTATAGGCAGAGACACTTGATTCTGTAAACACTATGAGGATGTATCCATTCTCTCGGGCAGATTGAGGCATATACAAGAATGCCAACATATCAATTGCATGGAAGTGTCACATAAAGAAGGGTTCTTGATATCTGTATGATTCCATATACGTATTGCTTATCTTACTGTAATAACATAGCAATATGCAGCAAGTGTCAATCTATTGATTTGAAATGCAAATGACTCTGCAGGCATTTCCATATTGAAAGTCTGTAAGGTCAAAGGCCTTAGTCACTCCACTCTGTAGGATGAGTTTCTCAGGCATGAAGGGCATAATCAGAGGGTATTTGGGGTGAACATGGAACCAAATAAAGAAGAGCAATTTGAATGGAAAGTTTGAAAGGATTAGGTAAATCCATTTCACCACAGGGTTGGATTTGCCAAAAGCTCAGCAATCTTTGAACTCTATTGGTTAGAATACCCTGTGTCTATCCCCACATGAATGTAGTCTGTAGTCTTGTCAATTGGACTGGAGTTTTCAAAGTCCTTCAGTTACTAGTCATCTCCCCACATATTCCTCCAGTGGCACTATGTGTCCTAGTAACTCATTTGTTCTTGGCTGGTCAATCTCTCTCATCATCCCCATGGATTAACTTGTTTTCTCTTCTTTTTTAAGTTCATTTTTTTCCTAGCTTTATTGAGGTATAATTGACAAATAAAAATTGTACCTATTTATGTTGTACAATGTGATGTTTTGAAATATGTATACAGTGGGAAATTATTCCCACAATCAAGCTAATTAGCTTATCTATCACCTCATACATATACATCACCTTAACTGTTGTGTGTGTGGTGAAAACACTTATTGTCTTAGAGAATTTTAAGTATATAATACAGTATTATTAACTATAGTCATCATGCTGTGTAACAGATCTCCAGAACTGACTCATCTTACAACTTGTTTATATCTTTTGGTCATCATTTCCCCATTTCGCCTCCTTCAACCCCTGACCCCTGGTGACCACCCTTCTCCTGTTTCCAAGGGTTCAATTTTTTCTAGATTCCACATATAAGTAACTTGTTTTCTCTTTAGTCATGTTAATTTCACGAGCCAGATAAAGAGTTAATGAGGATGAGGATGAGGTAACAGCTTTCTCTGCAATGTATTTATATAATCTCTCAACCATTCAGTGTTCCTTTCTCTGATGGCAGTTTAATTCTAGTTATTTCCAAATTATTACATGAAAATCTGCAGATATCTTCAAGCACTAAAAATAAAAATGAATCTTTCTGGAGCATTTCTACATTTTTTTTCCATTCTCTTTTCATATATCTTAACTTCCTTCTTATTCTTTTTCCAAATCTCTTGTCACACTAGGTCACAGTTATTTGCAGGACATTTTTTGGGGCTACAGGTGGAAAAAAAAATCTTTCCCCCTCCTGAAGCCCTTTCTCACCCACACATGTGCAGCAATAACCCTCAAGAAAACCTGGCGTGGAAAAAAGCAAGTCATGTTCCTCAAACCAGTAATTGTCATTTACAGTCTTGTTTTAGACAAGAATGTTAATTCAGGACTTCGACTCTGGCCTTATACAATCAAACTTCGCATTTTATCAAGTTAATAAATGACTTAGTCATGCAAGAGTGGAGGAGTGCAACAAAGATATCTGTGCATGACAGTAAGGGTTCTGCTGATCCCAAAGAGAATGAGATTCATGTCAGAGGACATGCAAAGTCATCACAAATAAAATTCATGTTTGTGTTTCCAGCTTAATTGCTCATGGTTAAAAGGAAAATAATAGAAATGAGGTTATGTTTGCATAAAGCGTGAAACTTTGTCCTGGGAACTTTGTCCTCTTAATAATTCCCAGCAATGTGGACACTGGAACGTTATGGACTGTGTGGCGTTTTTACAAAAAGAGCAAAGGGAGCCAATTTAGAAGGTAAGAAAATTTTGCTATGCCAGTGGATAGTATTGATTTCCCCATTGTAGTATGAAAAGTGGAGGAGCTGCAACTGCCTGGGGGCTGCTGCTTTCATGCCATCAGCATCTTTCGGTGTGAAGTCAGCCACAATTTGCTCTCCAGGTAATGACAACCAAACATTCCTTTGCTCGACTACCACAGTGCTAGGGAACACTGCACCACCGAAAATCAGGGTCTTCTGGAAAACTCTATTTCACAGCACCTCACCGTGCCTTTGGTTTTGGAAAACGATATAATAAACCTACTGAAATAACAACCTCTGTCAATGCCATTGTGTCTATGAAAGCATCTAGTCCTTATGTCCTTATTAAGTGAACATAAAGTTTAGGCTATTCTCCTTGAGGGTAACGTTAGGAGATGGATATTCAGATGGGTCCTCAACTCAAAGCCAGGGCTGTCTGTTACCTTATTTTCTTCTCTAATGACTTTGATCACTTCCTCTTTCAACTTACTCCGACCTACTTGGCTTTTTGGGGGGTTCTGCTTCCGACTTGCTTAAAACTGCTTCAAGCATTTTGCATTTTCTCATTTTCTCTGGTAGTTTTCTTAGTAAAGGATTCCTAAATTCCTTATCCCCACTTTGCTTCTCTCCTTTAACCCTTTGCTCACTTTCCTCTTTTATCAACAACTGTAACCCCAAATCAGCATCTGCTAATCATTAGTACACAAAAGTGCTTTGATCCTGCTGTTGCGAGAGAATTTACTTTATTCTTTCTTCTATTCTTGGTTTCACATAAAATCTACTGTCCCCTACCTACAGTTCTCAAGAAGGTTTCTTAGAAAATAGGTGCAGTAGAATATTAGGAATCAGTCAGAGGTGAGTTTGAATAGCCTTGTTTCTTCATTCAAAACAAAAAAAAAAAATGCAAACAAATGCAAGCAATGAGCTTGGCCAAAATGACCTCATTAGAATTGTGAGGGTTACCTATGACATACAGGAACTCACCCAGAACATGCCTGGCATGGAGCAAGTGCTTAGCAAATATTTGTCTCCTACCCTACTTCATGTCAATCACTGAACTTTGAAGCATGCCTTTATCACCTGTCATTTCTTATCACTTTTCTTCCTCCTCCCACTGCATTTTCACTCACCTTGTACCAAATTGTCCTTTTCTCTTCACAAGAGCTCTATTCATCACGTCTTCTGCTCCTGCCAGTCTTCGAGTATTCACCCATTGTGTGATCAACACATACCTTACATCTTTAAGGTGCATAATATACAAGTTTCATGGTTTGATACATGCAAAAAATAAGACATAATGATCTAAAGAAAATTGAAGCTTCACAGGAGGAAGAAGCAAG
This sequence comes from Plecturocebus donacophilus, assembly GCA_004027715.1. Lineage (NCBI taxonomy): Eukaryota > Metazoa > Chordata > Mammalia > Primates > Pitheciidae > Plecturocebus > Plecturocebus donacophilus. Next base: position 8,462 of record PVKP010007861.1, read on the forward strand.
GAGCACTTGGCCCATGCTGGGTAGGAATACTCCCTTTGCTCTCATCTTCTTCCCCCGATCCCATCTTCCTTTACTGGGGAGAGGAGGGATTCAGAGTTTCCCATTAAATAATTTAAACCTCGTCCACAGATATGCTTGAGACAGTTGATGCAGCTAACATTGTTAAGCTCTTGCTCATGCCAGGCCCTCTTCTGATGGTTTAATGATGTAGTCCATCACGTAATCACCACCAGTCCATAAGGCAGATGCCCTGAATAGCCTCCTGTTAAGTAGGGGAGGAAACCTAGGTGAGTTAGACAAGGCACTCACAGTCACACAGTGAGACTTGAACTCAGGCAATCTGCCGTGAACATGTTGGTGGAGGAGGCACAGAGAGGATGAAAAAAGCTATACTATAATGAGATCATGGAGGAATCTGGAGAAAAATTCTACACTCGGGGGAAGAAATGAGGGGTGATTAGTTATCAGCCATGGGGCCTGGGATTGGGAAGAGAGCAGTTATCTGGTATTTGGGCATTTGGTATTTGCCTCCAGGCTGATCAAGGCTTCCCTCCCCACACTTCCCTACCATGCAGAGCCCCTGGGCTGAAAGGGGCACATTGAAAGGACTCATGAGTCTGCAGGTGGAAGGGAATTTTCCAGTGAGGGCAGGAGGCTTGCTGGGCCCCTGGTAGGAGGAACCCCTTTTAGTGGTCTATTGCACAGCATGATGACCATAGTTAATAACAACCCATATTTTGAAATTGCTAAAAGAGTAGCTTTTAAACATTCTCACCACAAAAAAAGTAGGTAAGGTGATGGATATGTTAGTTAGCTTGATTTCATCTTTCTACCATATATACGTATATCAAAATATCACATTGTACTCATATGCAATTATTATTTGTCAATTAAAATTTAAAAAATAAATTTAAGCATACAATTAAATGAAAGATAAATTGAAAAAAAAAAACCATAGTGAATTGTCAAATTATGCTCCTACCAGTGGTGGATAGGAAAACCTGCTTCCTCATGCTCTTGTATACACTGGATAGCATGAGGGTCTTAATTTCTGCGAAATTAGTGTATGAAAGATATTCTGCATCTATTTGTATTTCATTTTTTGGGAGAAAGGAAGATCATTTTTCTATGTATTTATCAGTCATTTAATTTTCTCTTCTCAGAATTACCTGTTTGTGCCCTTTACCCATGTTTCATTGTTTTCTCTAGTTCCTTCTGCCTTTTCCTTATTGATCTGTAAGCATCCTTTATATAATTTTGGATCACAATCCAGAACTGCAATATATGTCGCAGCTTGTTACATATGTTGCAAATATTTTCTCTCTGCTGCTCATTTATATTTCAACTTAGTTCACTGTATCCCGTGTGGTACAGAATTTCCCTACAGGCGCCCTCATTCATGTAGGCAAGGATATTTATTGGCAGTATAACCTGTAATCAGGAAAAAGGTGAAGCAACCTAAATCTCTTTCAGCAGCGGAGTGTCAAATTAAACTAGTTATAGCCATTCTGCAGCCTACTCCATAGCAGTTTAAGGGAAGGAAGCAGATCTTTCTTCATTAATACAGAGCCATCTTCTAAATGTATTACTCAGTGAAAAAGCAGGTTACAGACCAGTAGTTCAGTATTTAACATTTATTAAAAGACATATACACAAGTAACAATACCATCTGTTTCCTATGAGTGCATGTGCAAAGAGAAAAAGAGAACAGTGCCTGTGTGTGTATATGTATATTCCTTTTATATAGGAATAAATACACACATATGATGGGAGTTTATACAGAAAGTAAGATTTGGGCCCTGGTGTACCTGTTGGAAATCTTGACACTGCTGTGGGGATTAAATGAGATATGTGTGAGGTGCTTAGCACCATGGTGGGCACAATAGAGAGTGTTATGCAGGCATTTGCTATATATCAAATATCTATATATAAAAATACACTTCTTATTACATATAGGAGTATAAATATACCTCTGTGAATAACCTGTGAGTATATTTTCTGGGAAAATATATATACACATATTGAAAATGGAAAATTGTGGTTGCTTCTCTGGAGATGACAATGATGCAACACTTGAAGTAGTAAAAGTTTCTGTCTTATCTACAATAGTTACAAAATTTACCAGGAGATTGTTTGTGAACTTTGTATAATTTAAATTAATGTAAAAAGGCTGGGCGCAGCGGCTCATGCCTATAATCCCAGCACTTTGGGAGGGCAAGGCGGGTGGATCACCAAGGTCAGGAGTTTGAGACCAGCCTGGCCAACATGGTGAAACTCTGTCTCTACTAAAAAATATAAAAATTAGCCAGGAGTGGTGCTGCGCACCTGTAATCCCAGCTATTCGGGAGGCTAAGGCATGAGAATCACTTGAACCCATGAGGAGGAGGAGGTTGCAGTGAGCCAAGATCACGCCACTGCACTCCAACCTGGGTGACAGAGGGAGACTCCTCTCAAAAAATGATAATGATAATAATAAATTAATTAATTTAAAAAGAAAACAAGAAAGGGGAAGGCATTTCTATATTAGCAATAGAAAAGTTAAAAAGGGCAACTGAAGGAGCACCAGTCAGTGGCTAAGAGTGATGACAGCAACATGAACAGCAGCAATGAGGTGTAGCAGGTGCCTGCATAGCACTCCCTACCATGCCCACCACTGTCTAAGCACCTCACACATATCTCATTTAACCCTCACAAACGTGTGATGATGTCCAACAGGCCTACCCAGGGCCCTAAATCCTACTGTCTATATGAACTCACAATCAGAGTTTTCTATCAGGATCATGTCTCCTTAGAGGAATTCTAGCAAATGAAATGTTCTCCACGGCTTAGGACTTGCTGTTGTTTGCAGCTGCCAGCAGATTTCAGGGACTGGAGGGCTTCCCTGGCAGGCCTGGAGACTCTGAAGCCTGCACCCTTCCTGTCTGACTGTAGCTGCCTCCCTCCTCCTCCAGATTCTGACCCAGGCTCTGCTCTTGGCTTCTACTTGGCCACCTACACTGCCTGCTCCTGTCCCTTGGATGCAGTGATTCAGCCTCGTTGCACACTTTCTCCTGAGCCTCTGTGCTACCTTACCAAAAAAGAGAGGGCTTCTCACAAGCCTCTGAATTAGGCAGGCTGGCACATTCGAAGCTCATATTCTATTAGCTCCACAGAACTTCTGGGAACAATGACAGTGTCAGTGTGCACAGACGAAGTCAAATTGACCACAGCCCATCCCACCCAACTCTTGCCCTCAGCTGGTCAAAACATAAAATTAAATAGACCCCTTTTCACTGCCTGAGGCCCCTTGGAGTTCACCTGATAGGAGGCAGTGCCCAGGGTGCCCCCACTAACCCTGTATTCCACAGGGATGTTGTCTCCGTATTGAGTAAGCCAAATTTTTCAGGGCTTGAGGGGGCCAAAAGAGGGTCTTGGCATACATATTTGCTGTACAAAGCCAAGGGCTATTTTCTTTGAATGAAAAAAATATATATTTCTTTCTAATTTTGTTTGCAAATTTCACAACTCATATTTATTCCTCTCCTTTCCCCAAAACCTCTCAGGGCACATGAAAATGCAGTAGCAAACATTTAGAGGGTAAAGAGGAAAGGCAATTAGTAGCAAACATTAGAGGGTAAAGAAGAAAGGCAGTTCCCATTTCACGAGCTCTCATTTTGTATCAGACCTAGTGCTGAGCATATAATGTCAGTTACAGATCTGTGAGCTAAGGAAATCTTTACTCCTGGTTAGCAGATGAGGCAGTTAGGGAAAAATGACTTAAATTACTTTCCCGCTATTCAATATCATGTCTCACCTGTCACAAACTTTTGCCCATCCCAGTTGCAAATTACCATCATTGAGATTGCCGAGGGTTCAGGATTCCCTCTACAGACCTCCCTTAGTTCTGAGGAGGAAAGTGGCTGCAGAGGAGGGTAGGGAAACCTTGTTTCCAATATTTCCTTACACCTATTCTCTAGATCATGGCAGGCCGGTAGAACTCACTTTACATACATTGTTGTATGCTGCACGCCACATGTTACAGAGATCAGTGGAAGATGAGGAATACCTTGATGATTATCTTCAGGAGTTATAGGAAAAACAAAAGTGAGAAACAACAGCAACAACAAAAGATGTCACAGAGAAAGAAAAAGTCTGGGCCGGGCGTGGTGGCTCACGCTTGTAATTCCAGCACTTTGGGAGGCTGAGGCAGGTGGATCACCTGAGGTCATGAGTTTGAGACCAGCCTGGTCAACATGGCTAACCCTGTCTCTACTAAAAATACAAAAATTAGCTGGGCATGGTGGCTGGTGCCTGTAATCCCAGCTACTCGGGAGACTGAGGCAGGAAGAATTGCTCGAACCAGGGAGGCGGAGATTGTAGCGAGCCGAGCTCCTGCCACTGCACTCCAGCCTCGGTAACAGAGTGAGACTGTCTTAAAAAAAAGAAAAGAAAAAGTCTGGCTTTGCATCCATGTCAACTAGGATGACAGTGGTGATGGAGGGCACCTGGAAAAAGCAGTCAATGAAGGAAGGAAAGTTTGGGTCCAGGTCATCATCTCTGCAATGATCTGTCTTGGTGTCCTTAGGTTAGTTACTTAACCTCTATGAGCTTTCACTTCCTCATGAGAAAAATGGAGATGACATTCACCCCAAAGCATGGACTGATAAAAATTTTACATGAGATGTATTGTTCTATTTTGCTAAGAAATTGGATCTCAATGAGTACCTCCCTCAGTTCCCTACCCATTTCTTTATCCTGTGTACTGATAAGAAAGATGCCTTATAAGTAAAGTGACTATAATTTATCGTCCAAACCAAAACACGTTTGTGACCAGAGGAAGCCACTGTTAATAATCACATCAAAACAACACATGGGAACTGGAATTGTCCCAGGATAACAGGTCACTCTACTTATAGAGGCAATTGGGGAAATTTCTGGTCCAGGAAAACCAGTAGGCTTTGCTGACAAGGATGTCCAGAAGTTTCTAAGAGTAGATTTGAATGAAACATGAAGTCCACAGGCTAAGAAGAACAGACAGGTGCTTTTACAGGTAAACATGGGCTGAGAAGGAGAACCATTTAGTTTGGCCCTGGGAAATCACTGAGTTAGTATTCAGAAGGGAAACTGGAGATAGGAAGAAGGAAAGAAAGACCTGAAGGAACCAGATCTTGAAATGAAGCTACATACCTATAGTTTGCCTCTCTGCATTTTAGAGTCCATTATAATATAAAAATCCATGTTCTTACATTCCAAACAGCTGGTTATATTTTAGACGCTTGATGACTCCTTTTTAAAAGGGTTCCCAATGCAAAATATTAAGAAAACCAGGTTTACAAACCCAGCATAATCAGTTCAAGCAGTCCTACTCATTCAGCAGTAGGTAGTAGAATCTAATAGGATCTTCTAGGATTTTGTCCTAGAGATTCTTATTGTACAGCATGAAGACCATGTGCAACAAGGGGCTGGGACTGTCTCTTGAAATTGCAATATAGTTAGTCTTCCACCAGTAGTGGCTGTCCCTGGCATTCTGCAGTCTAGCAGTTTGATACTGTGTGCTCTCTGCAGGATGCATTCCAGTCCCCTTAATCAAGAGGAACCCTCACTACAGTCCTCCCTGCAGTGGGCCTGTGGGCAGAGGGAGGGTTAGAGGAGAAGGGAGGAGAGAATGAGGTAGGCTCTGTCCTCTGAATGCATGCAGGGAAGAGTAGACACAGCAAAGCAGGTCCCTAAGACAGAATTCACTTTATATGCAAACATTTTTCCAAGACAAGCAGACATGAAATGAGGGAGAGTACAAATCTAGAATGCATTCAATTTCAAGCAATTAGAGCTAGTTTTAAAAAGCTTAAAATAAAGTATAGGCTAAATAATTAAAAATTGTAGAAGAGAGTCTTCCCTAATTAACTTTGGTATCAATGCAGTAAGACTGGATTTGGGAGAAGGATTGTCTGTTAGGGAAACATTTAACATGGGCATCTTATTTGTTGTGAGAGTCAAAGCCTCCTAAAACTTCTATTTAATGCGTTTTTAAAATGTGTGTGTTGGGAGCCACGGCAGAAAGATCACTTGAGGCCAGGAGTTTAAGACCAGTCTGGGCAACATAGCCAGATTCTTCCTCTCTACAAAGTATATAAATAAATAGCAGGGCATGGTGACATGTGTCTGTAATTCCAGCTACTCTGGATGCTGAGGCAGATCATTTGAGCCCAGGAGGTTGAGGCTGCAGTGAGCCATGATCACGCCACGGCACTCCAGCCTGGGCTACAGAGTGAGACCGTCTCTTAAAAAAAAAATGAGGCTGGCTGTGGTGGCTCATGCCTGTAACCTCAGCACTTTGGTAGGCCGAGATGGGTGGATTACCTGAGGTTAGGAGTTCGAGACCAGCATGTCTAACACTGTGAAATTTCGTCCCTACTGAAAAAACAAAATTAGCCAGGCATGGTGGTGGGCCCCTGTAATCCCAGCTACTCTGGAGGCCGAGGTGGGAGAATCAGTTGAACCTAGAGATGGAAGTTGCAGTGAGCCGAGATGGAGATACAGCATGCCAGCCTAGGTAACAGGGCAAGACTTTGTCTTAAAAGAGAAAAAAGTGTGTGTGTCCATAAATCCAGGAAAAAGTTTCTTCCACAAAGTGAATATGCCTCTGATCATATTATGCATATTCACCTATGTTTGCAGACTTTATGGACACTCCATGGCTGTAATACCATCTTTATTTGTCTTTGGTGATAGGGAGCTACCCTAACCATGCCCATCTTTCTTTCTCCAGATATTATATGTGCTATGCTCTCCTCCATATCCCCCACCTCCCTTGCTCTGAAAGTTGACTCACTTCAGGTGATCTCCTCCCCCTGAATTGTCTCAGTCTGAGGAAGAAGAGATATGTGAAGAAGGGTCAAGAGAAGCCTCCTGTTTAAATGACATCCTCTCCACTTTTGGGAGAGAAAACTGACCTACAATATGCTATGTACTATGAAGTACCTAACAATTTTTAGGAAAATACAGGGTTATATAGGTCAATTACCTTTCACTTGCAATTGATGGCTAGTCCCACAAGGATAAGACAGAAGGTCAGCTTCCAAAATGGGCCCCAATAAGCCCCACCCCCTGTCCCCCTACATGATGTTAGGGCTGGTCTGTGGGACCAGTGGAACACAGCAGAAGTAACAGCCTGTGAAGTTGTGGCTTCTGCCTTGCCCTCTCTTTCTTTCTCAGATCTCTTGCTCTGGAAAAAGTCAGCTGCCAAATGTTGAAATAGTCATGCAGCTCTACAGAGCAGTCCATGTGGTGGGGAGCTGAGGCCTCCTGCCCACAGCCACATGAGCAAGCCATCTGGGAAGTGGCACCTCCAGCCCCAGTCACCTTCAGGTGCCTGCAGCTCAGGCTTGATATCCTGACTGTAGCCTCAGGAGAGACGCTGAACCAGAAGCACCAAGCTAAGCTGCGCCTGGGTTCATATGCTCAGATGACATGTGAGTAATAAATGCATATTGTTGCTTTAGTTACTAAGTTTGGTTGTAATTTATTATGCAGCAGTGGCTAAAGAAATACCACATCCCAGATGTGAGCAAGAAGCCTTTCACACTTCATACCCAGGAAATCTATGGGACTTATTCTGGGAAGGGGCTTATGGTCTGAAAAACTTTGGGAATAGCTGAACTAAATGTATAGACAGCTGCTTCATTCCACTAGAACCATCTTATTATATCCCAGTGGTAGAAGCACAGCCATAGATACTATTTCAGGGTGAGAAAGTTAAAAAGGAGAAAACAATTTATAAATATAACTGCCACAGGCCAGACAGAGTCATGGTCAAGTATACAGATTTCAGCTCCCTGGGCTCAAATCTCAGTGCTTACTTATCATGCGATCACAAGTAAGGTCTTAAATTTCTGTTGGCTTGTCTGTAAATTGGGTATGAACACTCAGGGCTGATGTTTTTACTTTTATTTCACAGATGAGACATCTGTGCCATTGAGGGGTGAATCACTTCCCCCGGGGTCACTCAGCTTATTAAAGGCAGTCCTGCTCTAGAACATGTGGGTTTTTATCTATTGTACTCCTCTTTTTTTCAGTAATAACATGATGTTGTGGTAAGCATTAGAGAGGCTAATGCACGTAAAAACTTCAACATAATAATCATATAACCAATATCAGTGCTTTATTTATTTAACCCCATTGCTAATTCCCAGCCTCCCAGCTCCGATAGCACTGTGGTTCTCAGGGAGCTCCTAGGATTAGAGGATTGGCTGCCTACTCTAGGTTTATCCAGAAAAGATAAGAGTTAAACGAATTTGAGGCATGAGTAGAGATAGATCTCTGCCTTCCTCACCAAACTTCCTTTCCACCTCAAGAGCTCAAGATTTCTGTCTTTGAAAGTGGCCCCGAGGCCTTACTATTTAAAAATCCTTTCTACCAACACATTATCCCTACATCCCATCACCCCTAAAATGTCGGTTTACCCAGAAGGAAGGCAACCAGCATTGGCTCCCAAAGAAGAAAGTCCGAAGATGAGATGAGGAATTCGATTTTATGAAAATCAGAACTAGAAAGCAGAAGACAGGGTCAGTTAAGCTAGACCCCAACACAGGAAATAGTCACACATTATACAAGTACAGTTTGGCTTTGCTTAAATTACTCAAGACATGCATCCATCTGCTGATAACTGACCGAGCAAAAACTGTTTCATCATAACTACAGAAACTTTTTCAATATTTTTACCCCCAACATTTGTTTTTTGCTGATTTGCTTCTTTCAGTTTTATTGTAATGTTATGGTGAAGAGTTTTAGATTTGACATACTGAAAACTAGATGTGCATTCTAAATGCTCACATTATGCTGCTTGTTATAGATAAAAATCACAAAGTAACTTCTGCTTCAGTGGGTTAGTTCCTGGACTAACAGGAGGGGGAGACATGGAGGACGATGTCTGGATCAACAAAAAGACTCTGGCATTTGCCAAGGTTGCAGCCAGGCAGTCCCTTCTTGGATTTCATTATTTGGCGACTTCTCATCTAGTTCTGCCACTCATGTAATGGTATATTTAGAATTATGAAAACAAAACGGGGAGCCAAAGGTACTACTGATGGCTTAGAGGGATTACGTAACGATGGCAGCAATTTCCATTCAGAGGTTTTAGAATTACCACACAGCGTGATCTCGGAAATGAGAGACAATTGCAAAAGGGAGGTGGCTTAACTGCTGTGTTTTCCACTACGGGTTCTTGGTGGAAGACCCCAATTTTTACCCTAGGGAGGAAGATAGTTCCAGAATTACTAGTCTTCCACTTGCTGTGGAAACTGTTTACTTCTCTTTTCCTCCCTTTGTGTCTCAAAACTCACAACTCCACAGAGACCCAAGAAAGAATGCTTAAAATTAGAGTAAATATTTTTACACATGTGGACCTTTGAGATATGTTTAAAAAGCAGTAACACCCTGCTCAGCTGCTGCTACACTCACAGACTGTCCTAAACTGTCTAATGTAATTCCAGTATTTGATCGGTTCAAAATATCTCCATCTGGGGTGCGAAAGGGGCATTGGGCGACTGTTGTGAAAGTCAAAAACTCCTAATCTGAAAATTCTAAAATATACTAATTTATTTATTTTTGATGGATCATATAACTGTGAAGAAGCTAAAACTTCCTTAAACAAGTTCAAGACTTTTCCACAATTCTAGCTGGCAAAGTGTTTGGGCCTAGATGAGGCCCATTCATTGGTCAGTGAAAAATCTCAGTGATGACCTCTAGACCCTATCTGATGACTACACACATGAAGATTGCTAAGATCTAACAATGTTGTTGGGCTGCCTTCATAATTAACTGATAGGCAGTCCAATAGCAACTTAAATAGGAAGAAAGATTAAAGGAGTAAAAAAAGTTCAGGGAAAAAAGCAAAGCGTGCAGGTAAGAAATTTTACACCATCCCCTGCTAGCATGCATTAATGAGAGTAGTAGACTTCACAGCCCAGTGTACTGTTTATTGAACCTGAGAGGGGTTCAGTAAACAATAACTCTTCAATAAATGGACTCTGAGCTATAGCTAGTTACCTTAATAGATGAAGTACAATGTGTAGTTTGCAGGTAGCAGTGCTTCTAGTGAACATGTGTAGAGGAGACCAGACCTGGAGTGTTGGGTTCACTTCAGAGTCCCACATGTTAAGAAGGATATTGATGAATAATTGTTAGTCCCATGGAAAGTGGCAAGCATAATGAGGAGGTTGGAGAAAATGGAGGAAACGAGAAATGTTTGCACTGGAGAGAAGATGTAGAGGCTCCATAAACAGGGGGAGCAGCCATGGAGAAGACAGGATAACTGAGTCAGAGAGGTGCCGAGTGGCACAGCCAGAGGCAGTGTGTTCACACTGCAGGCACTGTGCTTTCAGCCTCACCCCAGGATGATTTTTTAAACAGCTAGAACTGTGGAATGTCAGAGTATGCTGTCTCTTTAAGGAGTGAGAGAGAACAGCAGTCTATGGACAACGGCTAGTCAAAGATGCTATCTAAGTTATTTTTGGATTGGATGAAAGAGTGAATGAGATCAAAGCTTTCCTAACTGCTAGATGGAACCCCTCCCCTCAGGGTCACTTAAAATTGGGTGGTGGTAGAAATGAGACCCAGAACCCCCAAATGCTTCCACAGAGCAATGACTCCTTTAACTGTTGTTGGTACTATGCCTCTGTGTAAGGCATAACTTGAACAAGGATCCTATAGCTAAATAAAGCATTTTGAAGAAAACCAATAGCTTCTAAACTGAGCCCTTCCATCGAGCACAGAAAACCAGGAAGAGGGGCTCAGGTCCGACTGCTTCAGCAAAGCAGCTCTGATGCTTCCTGATTCACACATAGGGCCTCTGAAAAAATTTCATTTGTATAAACATCTATACAGTTAAGAAGATTCAAAACACTGGCCTAGATCACATCCAAAATCAAGTTCAATTCTTAGATTTCTGTAATTTTATGTTGCATAACTGACTTTAATCTTTTCATTTCTTAACTTCCCCAATAAATCATTTCTTCTTTTTTCTATTTCTGAAATCAAAGCAAATGCTTAGGGATAAACTGCCCTTTTAAAGAAATTGCAGAATTGAGTTCTAAGCCCACAGCTGAAATTAGTTCTAGGACTCAGTATCAATTTAGGAAGATTCTAGGACAGTAATTGTAGTAAAATAATACTACTCATCTGTGTAGTATTTTTTATTTTTTCTTTACAAAGGATCTTAATTTCCATTATTATATCTGATTTTGAAAACAATCCTGTGAAGAAGGCAGGACAGAGAAAATTGTTTCATTGTTCAAATGAGTAAACTGAGGCATAGAAATATATACATTGTATAATTAAGATTATGGAGTGTTTTGTGACTATGAGCCTCAAAACTCGGTTTTGGAATCTTTGGTGTAATGAATTTTCTATAACTATGTAACTTTAAGTGGTCAATCTTGTAGTAATAGCTGAAAACTCTAGAAATCTTTTTAATATACTTCTCTTTGGAAGAGAAGCTAGAGCTCAACTTTTTTGCTTAGAAAATAATATCTTCAGAGAACATTCTCCTTTTTGAAGGTCAGATTTTTTTTTTTTTACCTTTTCAGAAGCTGGATTTTCACAGGAATGTACCACAAATTTTAAGAGATTTGATCCTCTGGTGGACTTTTGTTATCAGAATTTTAGCTTTTGGCCTTGAAGTCAAGTTCTGTTTTTAATTCCTAACAATATTGTATTAACCACAACAGTGCCACTGAAACAAAACAAAACAAAACTTTTTAGAACTTTTAAAAGGCCAGAAACATTGTGTTAAGTGAGACTGCCATTGATTCCTTGGGAATTTTAAAAATCAACCATTCTAAATGGACAAGAGAAAAACAAGAGGGTCCTTTTTGAGTACACTTTCCAGAGTTCACCTTTGGGGAAACTTGGGCCAAGTAATCAATTTACTTTTTGCTTGTCATCAAGGAATAACATTTTCTGAGTGGTCAGTGGTCTTTGCCAATTCATTTTGAGAAAGATATTACAAGAGAAGCCAACTTTACATTAATCTACTTTTGTGTCTTGGCTGTGACATTTTCTTCATCTTATCAGAGTACTTAAAAGAAAATGTTATACAAAGATCAAACAGATGTCTGCAAAGTTTAGTGGCATGAGAGGAGATATTTGACCCTTTCCTTTCCAATTTCTAAAGAAGTAATTTGCCAAATAACTTTTACAATGAGGGAAAAGTAAAATTATCATCATTATCATCATCATCATTATAAAACTTGTCCTAGTGTTACAGATTAGGAAAGATGGCCTTGCAAGTGATGGAAAAGTCCAAGAATTTCCACTAGATGTTTTACAGATGAAATCAAGTTTTAAAGGACACCCAGGGCCGCTACAAAATTTCTCCCCAGAAAGCCAAGAAAACAATGTGACTTCATAAGAAAACAACAAAGGAGATAATAAACCCCAGGAATGTTCCCTCATCTAGAGGCCTAAGGCGGGTATGGGGATCAGATAGTAACACATATATTCAGAAATGTATGTGTATAGCTAGCAGTAGTCATGGTAATTGTCGTAGTAAGAGTTGAAAATTTTACCTGAATTTGTAGGCATTGGTATATATTTACTGTCCTGCTGATAACTCTTGACTTCTTTAAGTACCCAAATTCAGATCTTTTTTAAGACAAAAGACTGTGCTTTTATGTCTCTCTGTATTATTTCTGTTCTACTTCATATAGTTTACCCTTCCATGGATCTCTGTTGCCTATACTTTCAAGTGGTCAACTTTTTTTCTGATTATTGTCCTTTGCCTCAACATTCTGTTTCTCAACCTGGCCCTCCACATCACTAGTTATATTTCTCAATGCCACAGACATTCTAAATGGATTCCAGATTCACCTTTTCAGATTTCAAGGCCCTCAGAACAGTGAATTCCCAAATCAAGCTGGCTCTGTTTCAAGGAATACTCCTCACTATGCCAAGGAAAGTTACTGGCTTCTCTCCCACCTCCTGCCCTCCCAGAGTATTTCTGTCAAAGCCCTTCTGTTGTATGTAGTGGGTAAGATGACTGGATTATGGCACTGCCATCAGATTCTGCCAAATAAAAATGTGTGTGTGTTTTTGTGTATGTGTGTGTACTTATATTTGCTGGCTCTGCCCAGTGAGAATGCTGGAAAGCAGCAATACCTCAATAGTAATGAGCACACCTGGTACACAGATCTTGGCTTCTAAATACCATTTTCCACTAAAGTTTCTTGGAGAAGTGGCTGATTCAAGAATGGAGCAGGAAACCTGCAAGATAAATCTTGAGCATCTTACTGTGCCAGAAATTATGGAGATATAACAAAAGGTTACAGGTGCCAGTTTAAAGAACTCCCACTGCCAAATTGAGGGGACAATTTGAGCATTAAAATAAATAATGGTATTAATAGATTATAATCCATGGAATGATATTAAAAATGATTGACAGAAATATTTTTAAAGTTTTATGAAGAATAGGATCTATACATAATTTCAAAGTATTTCTTCACAAAATACTTCTTAAATACAAATGGAAAAAGTGCAGGTTTACTGAGAAGCGTGAATAACAGCACCTCAATCAAATGAGTAAAGATAATCAGTAATAAGGAAAGTAGAAATTGTGAGCCAGCTGATAGAATGCAATGAGTTGTCCATGATATTTCTGCTATCCCATTATAGCTAAACATGGACCTCATGGGAGACAGTGAGGGGGAAAAATTAAATCCAGAGCCTAAAACAAGGTGAAAGACAACCAAGCTAATCAGTTATGAGAATAAATGTAAGTAGGTTAAACTTTCCTATCAAAAGATACACACACATATATATAGAGAGAGACAACATATACTCTATGCTATGTTCAAAAGTGATTCATAAGCAAAAAGGTCTCAGAAAAAAATGAAAAGCAAGACTTAGGAAAGCTCAAAACCTGGAAAACATAAACAAAATAAAGCAGATGTTGCACAATAGTGTTACTGTATAAAGCAGATTTCACATGGAAAAATAACAATAAAAGCAAAAGCATTAGATGTATTATTCCCATAAATCATTATATCTGATTTTGAAAACAATCCTGTGAAGAAGGCAGGATTCTGTCTTCTGTGAAGAAGGCATAAATCATGCACCTTCTCATTCTTAGCACCTTTCTGAGGGAACCATAGCAGGAATAACAGGTAAAAGTACAGTTATTACTAAACATTATTACTGAATAGAGTCATTTCTTATAAAATTTGGGACTCAAGTACTGGATTCATCACAGTGCAAAGTTTAACTTCGTCTCAAGTGCTGAGAGAAAGACATGGGGAAGAAAGAGACAAATGAACAAAGAGAGAGATAATCTCTCAACCAATTGACCCACCTAAACATAAGAAACCAGGAAGTGAAAGACAGGACAAGATTTGCTTGCCCTTTTTAATGCGTAGTTACCACATAGACACCCAATCGCTCTGACTATTTGCTCCCCCAACACACATATTATTTTCTCTGTATAATAGAAATGGACAAATAGAGGTTTTGTTCTCTGTCTTGTCAGATTATCAACTGGAGATGAAAGGAGAAAAAGATGGGGGTGAGGGAGGTGAGTTCACAAGGCCAGGAATAACAATAGAGATATGAAAATTTCTTTCTTTAACCTTGTTTTGTTGCCCCTTTGGACATTTTCATCCAAAGTTCACATAAGGGACCAATATTTCAGAGGCTGTTTTGGGGTCTCTGTCTGGTTATCTTGCAAACATAAGAGAATTTTGTCTATGTTCTTGGAAATATCAATTTAAAGACCATATTTCTAGTATCAAAAAATAAATAGAGGCATAATAAGCAAGAAAGCATTTGCTCCCAATGCCTGAGGTTGAACAGGCCTAGGACACATGATGTGTGGCTAGGACAGTGACTTAGGCCAGCACTCCACAGAGAAGAAAACAAAGAAGAAAGGAGATGGACAATTGTCCTCTCACAGTGAAGGATGCCCATTGTAATTATCATTATTATTAATATGCTTCAAAATATATTTGATACAACTCAGTATCAATTCTTGATTTAAAGGAGGACACAAAACAAACACAAAAATAAAACTTAATGAGAAGAATATTTCCCAAACATGACAAATAATATTGATCTCAAACCAGCCTAGGAGTCAGTCTTACATGAAATGGTAAAAAGAAAATACCCCAATAAAATTAATAATATCAAAAAATGTGCCCTTTTTAAACACTTCTGTTTTCTTATTTTCTAAGAGCTTAAGTGAAGTTGATGGGATAGAAAAAACAAGAATTAGGTAAAGGAGTAAGATAATAGAGAAAAAAATATTTGTGCATAAATATTTTACTAATATACAACCATTTATTAGTCTAAAATCCTATAACAATGAATGAGAGTTTACTATAGCTTTGTATTACAAACAAGTGAAAACTAATAATCTTCTTATATACCAGTAACAATAATGTATTTATATGTGTGAATGTGTGTTTGTGTGTCTGTGTATAACTGTGTCTATAAGACCCTCTTGGCAACTGTAAAAAAAAAAAGTATAAAGTATCTAGGGATTTATGAAGAAATGTGCCTGAACATGGCACATTTACAAAAATTTATTGAGAGACATAAAAATATATTTGAAGAACTGGAAATTTATACCACACTCCTTGAAGGGAAGGCCTAGTATTGTAAAGATGTCAATTCTTCCCAAGTTACTTCATAAATTTAATAAAATTGAAGTGAAAGTCCCAAAGAGATATTTGGGGGCAGGGTGGGTCTTGACAAAAAGATTTAAAGTTGAACTGGAAAAATAAATATGCTAAAGTAGCCAAGATCTCTAAAAACAAGCAGAAGTTAATGTTGTTAGAGTAGGATACAATTTCCTCTGTGAACTATAATAAAAGATAGTGTAACACTGTGAGTATTACAATCCTTTAACTTTGGTTGTAGAAGCCATAAATGGGAGATGATTAAAAGTTTAGAACCCAAATCATCTCTCTCTCTGTACACACACACACACACACACACACACGTATACACATATATACACCATATATTTATAATACATATATAAATGTCAAAAATCTTTCTCCAGAATATCTAGGGTTTGGTCTTTTCCTGACTTAATAATATCCCTGAAATTTATCTACCTTAACTCTAAAAGACTACAGTGTTTAAGAAAAGATTTACCCTTAGTGCTAAAAATGAAATATTTAGGTATACAGCTGACAAAATATGCACAATATCTATACAAGAAAAACTAAAAAATTCTGATCAAAGAAATCAAAGAACTTTGTAAATGCAAAGATATTCCATGTTCATGGATAGAAAGATTCAATGTTGTCAAGATGTCAATTCTTTCCAACTTGATCTACAGATTCAATGCAATCTCAATCAAAATTCCAACAAGTTATTTTGTGGGCATTGACATGAAGTTATATGGAGAGGCAAAAGACCCAGAATAGCCAGTGAAATTTTGAAGGAGAAAAATAATGTCAGGAACTGGCACTAACCAACTTCAAGACTTTATAAAGCTACAACAATCAAGCCAGTGGGCTATTTGTAAAGGAATAAACAAATCCTTCAATGGAACAGAGTAAAGAGCGTAGAAATAGACCTCTGTACATGCAGTCAATTGATCTTTGATAAGAGTGTAAAATCAATACGATAGAGCAGAAATTGACTTTTCAACAAACAGTGCCAGGAAAACTAGATGACCACATGGGAAAAAAAAAGACTTTAGACAAGAACTTACATTTTTCCTAAAATTAACTCAAATATATAATTGATCTAAATACTGTAATGCAAAACCATAATCTCCTAGAAGCTAAATTAGGAGAAAACTAATATAATTTTGATTTACTGACATCTGTCTGTAGTCCTAGCTACACAGGAGGCTGAAGAGGGGTAATGATTGAAGTAAGGAGTTCAAGGCTGCAGTGAGCTATAATTACACCATTGCACTCCAGCCTGGGTGACAGAAACAGTGAGTCCCCATTCATTTTTTTTAAAGAATGGACAGGAAGTAGAAGAAAGAATACAAATCTAAAGAAAATTAATGTTTTAAATAAATTCTACAAAGTTGAAAGATCTAGCAGCTATCACTTGTTTTTCTCCAAAATAGTGTGTGTCACTTTCTTCTTTGGTCTTTCAGAAGTACTTCTGAATAAATTTAAAAAGTTGTATATAAATTATTATTCTTTTGCCATTTTTAATAGACTTTATTATTAAAGCAGTTCTAAGTTCACAGCAAAATTGAATGAAAAATAGAGTTCTCATATACCTTCTTCCCCCACATACCCACAGTGTCCCCCACTGTCAATATACCCCACCAGAGTGGTACATCTGGTACAATGAACCTACACTGACACATCATTGTCACCTGAATCCGTAGTTTTCATTAGGGCTCACTCTTGTTCAGTGCATTCTATAGCATTGAACAAATCTGAGCACAGTTTACCTGGATCCTCTGTCAAAGTCTCACAAAGTTTCAGTCAAGGTTTTGTTGGGCTTAGTTCACATCTAGAGGCTTGACCAGGGAATAATCCTCTTCCAAGCACCCTCAAGTTGTTGGCGGAATTCATTTTCTTGCAGCTGTATGATTGAGAATAGCTTGTTGCTCTTTATTACTGGAGGCTGCCCCAGCAACTAGAGGTAACTGAAGTTCACTGACATGTGGGTTTCTCCAGCATGGCTTCTCCTTTTATCAGGCCAGTAAGAATCTCCAGAGTGAGTCTGGTGAAATGGCAGAGTCTTAAATAATGTAAAATAATGTAGTCATGGGAATGACAATGTGTCATCTTTGCCATATGCTATTGTTTAGACATGTCACATGTTCCACCACACTTAAGAGAACAGGATTGCAAAAAGGCAATTCCCACCCCAGGAGGTAGGGATCATGGGGTTACTTTTGAGTCTGTCCACAACATCTACTGAGCTTCAGAAGTTATTAATGTATACCCAGGGCCTAACAAAATGCCAAACATATTGACGAGTATTTGCCAAATTCATCAATTCAAAATGTATCCTCAATATACTATTCAATAAGACAGATGTAACAAATGATTTTTAAAGTTAAATGTAAAAAGCATTAAAGAACTGATAAATATATAATAAAATATTTATATAATTTTCAGTTTGGAAAGTCAATGAACATGAACACAAATTTAAGATACAGAATGAAAAGACTGGTGGATAGATTTAAATAAATTATTAAATGCCTCTATATATCAAAAACAATACTGTAACCTATATGACAAAGTATTAACATCTTAAAATATAAAACACATCTACCAATCAATAAGAAGGAAACACACCAATTGAAAGACAAACATAAGCCATGTACAGGTAAATCACAAAAGAAGATACATCAGGGCCTAGTAAACAGGATTCACATTTAAATTCACTAGTGTCAAGAAGCAGCATATTAAATCAAGGAGATATGCTTTATTGCCTTTATGATGAACATGAACTGAAAACACACAAACAGTTTTATCCAGAAATTTCATTTCTAGGAACTTAACTTAAGGGGAAATCACAACTAGCCATGAAACATGTTCATCTCAGTTTGTCAACTAAATATACCTAATAGCTGGCAGCTGGTTAAATAATTTAGAGTAGATGTACGGAATTTCATGTTATTATCAGTGATGTGGTAAGCAACATGTTTAATGACTTAGACATATGTTTGCAATGTATTAACTGAAAAACTCAGAGCACACAATAGTATTTCTAATATGTATAGTTTGTTAATAGACAAAGACACCATAATGTTTGAAGTTGCTATTTCTTGATGGCCTGATTCCTGGTGACATTTCCTCCCTCAATATTTTGCATTCACTGTGTTTTAAAAGTTTACTCTTAACATGTATTACTTATAATAAAGATTGTACATTTAAAACAAACTGTGCATATAATAATATAAATAACTGTGTTTCTAATTTCTTAGTAGATCCATAAACCAATATTTCTTTGCTTACTTCTGGATTTAGTTATGTGTCTGGTCAACACCAGATTGGTAAATCATCACAGTAGGTTATGTCAAGATTAATTATTTGTCACAAGTGATAAAAGCAGGCTAATTATAAAAGCTACTTAATTAAAATTAGACTTAGCATTTATGTATTTAACTGTTCAAATCTATTTGGAGCTGTGTCTCCTGTGATGAGATTCAAATGTAAGTTTCCTACTTAGTCAATTTACTGATTAACCAATTAGAAGTTTTTAAAATCCACTATCTATAGCAAATAAGAGGGGTGATTGGGAATGCTAATTAATGTATGAATTATCTTAAGAAATAATTATTCTATATTTTAATGTATCCTTTCTGGCAATATTATATAGAACTTCTGAAAAGCTAGTCTGAAGTTGCGCCACTTTTAAACAGTCTTTGGGGCCATGCTGTTGCCCAAGTTCTGTTGCGTTGTCAGAAAATAACAGCTACACTGTCTGAGAACATTTTGAACTTGCTCATTTAACCTTTGGAGAGTTTTCTGTGCTGCAGACACCATTGATAGGGTTTCCTTTTGTAAGTCTCAGTTTAGTTAATCTTCAAACCACGACGAGGGAGGAATTTTTAGTAATAATGCAATATAAATGGCATTACTTATGTTCTCTGTTTCAGTACGGTAGGAACAAGGCGTGGGTCAGGCCAGCCTCGTCCTTGGATCCCTCAAATATCTTGAACTGCTGCTCAAATGTGTTGGGTTTGGCACAACCTGCAAGACCCTGGGCCAGGCACTGTTTCCTCTTTGATTTTTAAGCCCCTGTGTATTTCAAGGGAAACTTAATCCATATGTTTCTGATTCATTTACACTTAACTCATCAAAATGTTGTCTTGAAGGAGCTATTTGATATCCAACAAATCTTTGGAGCCCTTTTCTCGAGGACTTTGAAAATCTTTATTTTGATCCCCATAGAAAAGAAAAAGTTACTCTTTTAGTGTATGTGAGCACATGTGTGTGTTTCAATGAGCAAATTCAGTCACCCTAAGGCATGAGTTCAATCTAAAACTAACAAATAAGATGTCAGCCCAGATTTTTAACTTGCTCTAATGTCCTATGTACTAATTAGAGCCTCTTGGGGGGAGGGGGGTGGAGGATTCTCACTCTGATCTAAACTAGTCCCAAGCCCATGAAAATGTTCACCATCTGTTAGCAATATAGGACCTAGATGTGGCTGACAATCATTGCCCTGATTCTTTGGTTCCAATCCACACTGAACTATTTATAATTATTTTGTTGTTACCATGTTTTTTTTAACCCCTGACGTTTTGGGTTAAAATTTTATGCCCTAACCTTAGAGAAGAATGAAGATATATAACTGCCAGAGCCTGATAGTTGTCTTGCCAATATCCTGGGTTAAGACTGCTTAACTAGCTTAATTTATACCCTTAGAATCGACCAGATTGTTGGTTTTAAATTCTCTTTCACTAAACTCTTTCACTGTTCATGGAAGTGGTTCATTTTTCCTTTCTCCAAAAATATACAGTATGACAAGTTGAGATGGTATTTTCTGCCATTCAAATCAGCGAAAGGGAAGCTGATGTCAGAAGGGAGAAAGCACTTATGTTACTATCTCCTAAGCGACAAGCACTTTGTGTATTTATTCATTCACTATTCAACAAGATTTTATTAAGGACTCATTAAACCCCAGCGAGGTAGACCCTGTAATAGGTAGGAGGAGCAAGATGAACTGGGTGAAAGGCCTCAGGGTGCCCTGAGCCAGTGGGATGGGTGGAACTGCTGACAGTCATGGTGTGAGAGAAAAACTAGAGGGTGGTGCCCCTGGTAAGAAGAGCTAACAGTTATTGGATAGGAGCTGTGGACTAAGTTACTAAATACTGTACTAAGTACTTTTATAAGCATGATCTCATTAGATTCTTACAAACACTCTATTTTCCTGATTTTAAAGATTAGAAGGCTGGCAAAGTTGCTCTGTGTGGTCCGGCTGTGGCCGTAAGAGCATGGAACATGTGCTCTTAACCAGCATGATACACATGACTGCCACCCTCACATCATATATTGAGTGGACTGCGTTAAGCCAGCCACTGTACTAGTCCACTTTTAGTTAGGATACTTATATTTTCTCATAATCCTCACAACCACTGGTGAGTTGGGTATGCTACTTTCCAATTTTTAGCTGAAGAAGTTAAGATTCAAAAGTTAAGAAACTTGCTCAAGGTCACATGGCCAGTAGGTAGCAGAGCCAAGATGTTAACCACAGTCTGCCCGGCTATAAATCTGGGACTCTTTTCCCACTACCTCATGCTGTCCTACATTCTGTACACAAATCATCTTCAAATGTATTAATTTTACTCTCTAAAAACATGAATTCAACCCATTCTGTGTTAGTAAACATACCTTCCCTTTTGCTAGCCTGTTTCACAATTCACAAAATAAAAGATGAGTTGTTGCAAACATTTTAATCTTTTGATTCCATTTAACTCATTTGCCAAGACCTCGAAGTGGACTCACACAGCCCTTCTAAAGACGCATATTTTCTGCGAGTCTTAGTCATCTGTCTGGTGTCCCTGGTCACCCACGTTTGGATTGGATGGGAGGTGTCTTTTTCAGTTCATTTCATTTTGCATTCCTGTCACCTGAACACAGAACTTGCCAGAGTCCCTTGAAAAACACACCAAGAGTCTCAGGGCCTCATGGTCATTATTAAATAGCACAGGCAGAAGTCTGCCTTTTTAGCATGGGGTGTATAAAGGGAAGTCTGTAGAGAGAAAATGGTAAGCCTAGATACCTGAGCAAGGGTGATGACAAGCTTTGCAGAAAAGCCAAGCATTTCATCCCATCCAATCTTGAGTAATACTGGGGTGCTTTGACATATTCCTGGCACAGCTTAGGGAGCCTTCCCCCCACCTTGACATGCTTATGTGCAAATAAATTCAAGCATTGCCCAAGTATAATAATCACAGAGAGTTTTGTGTAATGAGGAAAATTGCCTGTAAATATCTGACAGCTGATTTAGGCTCCATTTGAAGTGGTATGAAAACCAACATGTTCCATGAACTTACCCTTGCGTCAGAATCTCCTGGAATAAAAGCTGTTTCCAAGTTAAAAGCAAGGAACTATTGAAAGGTCTGTTAACCACTTCAGGGCCCTGCGATGAACAAAAGAGTGAGCTGGATGCATGGCTTCTGGTGCCTGCCACCAGTGCACCCTGTTAAGATTGCTCTATTGTTTTCCTTTTAACTCTGGGCCATGCACAGAGTCAGTAATAAAATGGAACATTCTCAATAAAACATGTCTTACTGCAGGGATGAGCCAAGTGCAGCCTTTCCCTTTCTTCTACTGGCCTTGTAGCTCAGGTCCAGGAGCAACAAGAAACCCACTTTACATAGCAATAATTAGCAAGAACTGCTGCCACATCTTCACTGTCTTGTCTCATTTGAGTCTTGGATATAAAACCCTTCCCAGAAAACTTTCAGAAGATGAAAGGAAATTGCTCCTCTTCTTGCCCCACCCCACTCCCCAGCTTCTTGCTGACACTCATCCTTCCCTCTTCACTTTGTGTGTTTATGAAAGGCCTTGTCTCTCCATGCAGCCTAATCCTCTTTCCCTGTGCCAGGTATTCTTAAGCTTCAAACTTCTTGCAGACTTTGCTTAAACCCTTCGTTCCTCACCCCAAAACAACGGACGTCATTTATCTCAACCTTTTCACTCCCCTGGCCACTCTTACTCTTGCCCTTTGTCTTTGAGATGGAGTCTTACTCTGTTGCCAGACTGGAGTGCAGTGGCACAATCTCAGCTCACTGCAAGCTCCTCCTCCAGGGTTCAAGCAATTCTCCTGCCTCAGCCTCCCGAGCAGCTGGGACTACAGGTGCTCACCATATGCCAAGCTAACTTTTTGTATTTTAGTAGAGATGGGGTTTCACCATGCTGGCCAGGATGGTCTCGATCTCCTGACCTCGTTATCCTCCCACCTCAGTCTCCCGAAGTGCTGGGATTATAGGCATGAGCCACCGTGCCCAGCCTCAGTCACGATTCTTGAAATGGTCAGGACATAGATGCCTTTTCTGGGCCCTTTTCCCCCAGCCATCTCTACCCAGTGGAATATGCATTGCCCAAGTCACCCTGAAGCTCCCTTCTGCTGAATCTAAAGGAAGGCTTTCCTGTCTTACCTTGCTGGACATCCTTGCAGCCCTTCCTCCTTCCCACCACTCCCTGTGAGGAGGGTGTACTCTGTGACTTCTGCACTGCTGCTCTCCTGCTGATCTACTCACTGCCTAGACACCCCTTTCTGGTCCCTTCTGTGCTTCTGAGTCCCCCTAAGGGCTTTCAATCGTCCACGCACTTCAGAATCACCTGAGTGCTTGTGAAATGTGCAGCTTGCCGCTCCCTCCTTCTCTCCTCAAACTCGATGGATTTGGGGCTAAACATTATATATACAGTCAGATATATATTTGGAAAGAATAAATACGCCCACACAATTTTGGAGGCTTGCCCAGGAACTCACTTTTTTAAACAAGTGCTCTAGTTGATTGTGGTGCTGGTGACCTGAGGGCCACACTTTGACAAACTCTGCCTGAAAACGGATACCCCTCAGGCTTCATCTGTAGCCCTCAGTGCTCCTGAGGGAATCCCCTTTATACCCACAGTGACTTCAACTCCCACCACCCGCTTCTGTCTCCACAGACTTTATTCCCAACTCAGATCCTTCCCTCTCTCTCTGTCTTTCCTAGTCTCTGTATATTTCTCTCTCGTTCCCTCTCACTGTTTCTCTCTCTGCTGCTTTTTTCTCTCTCTTTGCTGCTTTCCCTTTTTCTCTCTTCTCCCTTCTCTCTTTCTAACTCTCTGTGTTTCTGTCTCTCTCTCTCTCTCTCCTCTGTCTTCCTTTCCTTCTCTCTCTCTTTCTCTGTCTCTCTGGATTTGTTTATTTACTTATTTTTATTTTTATTTTATTTTATTTTTGAGATGAAGTCTCACCCCATTGCCAGACTGGAGTCCAGTGGTATGATGTTGGCTCACTGCAACCTCTGCCTCCAGGCTCAAGTGAGTCTCCTGCCTCAGCCTCCTGAGTAGCTGGGATTACAGGCTCCCACCACCACACCCAGCTAATATTTGTATTTTTCAGTAGAGACAGGGTTTCACCATACTGGCTAGGATGGTCTTGATCTCCTGACCTCATGATCTGCCTGCCTCGGCCTCCCAAAGTGCAGGGATTACAGGCATGAGCCATCGCACCCAGCCTCTCCAGATTTATAGTTGCAGCTTTCTATGGTATCTCTAAATGGATGTTACACAAGATACTGCAGCTTAACAACTCAAACCGATCTCATTACCTCTCAAACCAAACAACCAAAATAAGCATAATAAAAACACATACACACACATAAACAAAAACTCAGCTCTGTTGCTTCTGCGACTCCTAACTCTTAATGATGCCTTGGCCATTACTCAATGATCATCACCCTATGACCTTATGACCCCAGCCTGGAGTCTGTCACTCTCACAGCCAATCATCTCAAGACCTCTTGATTCTATTTTTGTAGCAACTCTTAAATCAGCCTCCTTTGCTGCTCATTAATGCCTCATTATGACACAGTGCATGTTCACAGTGATCTCTCAATTACTCTCCATGTCTTAGTTCTCACCCCTCAATCTATCCAAGTGGGTCATTCTAAAGTGATCCAATGATTGAAAGCCCTTAAGAAGGGCATTCATATCTATAAAAGGGACCAGAAAGGGGTGTTTAGACAGTGAGAGGAACTCCAGGAGAGCAGAAGTGCACAAGTCACAGAGTCAGACCTTCCTCACGGAGAGTGGTGAAAGGAGGGAGTGCTGCATGAGGACATCCAGCAAAGCGAGACAGGAAAGCCTTCCTTTGGATTCAGCTTCAGGGTGACTTGGGCAATGCGTATTCCATTGCATGGAGAGGGCTGGAGAAGGGCGTGCAGAAAACACATCTATGTCCTGACCATTTTTTATCTCACCCCTTGTCATCGAAGTGGCCTTTCAAGGTGGAAATCTGTACACATCAGACCCTTGCTAAAACACAGACTCCTACAGGCTGATGTCAGAAGGCTCCTCAGGCTTCCAGGGTCCTTAAGGTACAGCCCTTCCTCCAGCCCCACCATGCACTCCACACCGTCCGGTTGCAGATCCTAGAGCTTCCTCACATGCCTCTCTGCTTTCTCACATGCCGTTCCCTTAAGCTGAAATGGCATTTTGTACAATTTGTATCTAGGCTTTCTCTTCTTACCTAATAAGAATAATGATAATAATAGGTAGCATTTAATAAGTGCTTACCCGATGCAAATCATTGTGCGACACATACCTTAATTAACCTTCACAATCTTTGAGTTAAATGTTATTGTTCTGAATTTACTGAAAGGAAACAGCACAAAAAAAGTTAATTAATGTGTCTGAGATCACACAGTTAGTAAATGGTGAAGCCCTAATTCAAGCTCCAGTGGATGAACTCCAGAACCCGTCCACTTAACCTTGACATTAGATCACTGACTGCTTCCTCTTGGGAGCTATTCCCTACTGTCTCTCCCACCCCGGCCCAGTCTTGCCTTTCTCTGCTCCCAAGACACCCTGCCCTAGGCTCTGCCATTGAGCTTATCTCACTCCGCTGGTAGCTCATTGATAAAGCTACCCTCCTTCAACTAGGCTCTGATTTCCCTGGGAGCAGTGAGTATGCCATTTACTTTGATGTCTCCAGACCTAGCACAGCTTATGGAAAGTGACAGAGGCTTAATTAAATGCCTGTGATTAAACAATTAATATGAAGAGAGAGAGAGAACTTTGAGAGAAACTCTATGTGGTATTCGTCTTTATACTCTCATAGCATTTCCCACAATACTGTGTACAATGTAGCCACCAAAAGATGTGTTGAAGTGAACTGAAATGTAGGTAGTCTCACAAACACTTGGAATGAGATGAGTCTGATAATTTATGAATCAATGCGTCAAACAGCCAGGTCTTTTTTTTAGGGAGAGAAAGAAAAGGAGAAAGCAAGGAAGAACAAAGGGAAAGAGAGAGGAAGGGAAAGAGATCTTTGAGTGGCTCTATGCTTTATTTATCTTCATACCCTAAGAGTATTTCCCACAATATTGGCATTAAATATTTCCTCAAACTACAGGAATAGCTATTCGAAAACATTATACTTGCCTTAAAACCTGCATTATATCAACTGTACAAATATCCTCTTTAGTGAACATTTATTCATTCCTTGGAACATGACCGCCTTTTTAAAATAGTATATTTGCTTAGAACCACTGACTTAATAGATGTGTGAGTCTAGTCTTTAAGTTCTAAACAGATAAACACCCTTGGTCTCTTCTACAAAAAGCATCGTGCTCTTTATGCTGCAGCTGTACTCTTTCATTATTTTTTCCCTGATTACATCTCCCTTTTCTGAACATCTCTTTCATTAATTAATTAAAGCAATGATTCATTGCCTCATCAAATATATGCTGAGTGCCCCCTTTGTGTTCAGGCATTAGGAACATGTTGTTGAGCAAACTAGGCGTGATCTCTGTCCTCAGTGGGTTCATCATCCCTATGATCTACTAGGGGCAGACCAAAAATTGAACGTTTAATAAATGCCTAGGCTGGCACAGTGGTCCACGCCTATAATCCCAGCACTTTGGGAGACTGAGGTGAGAGGATTGCTTGAGGCCAGGAGTTCAAGACCAGCATGGGCAACATAGTGAGACCCCATCTCTACACAAAATTAAAGGAAAAATAGTTGAAAATGATAACTTGAACTCAGGAGTTCGAGGCTGCAGTGAACTATGATTGTGCCACCACACTCCAGCCTGCATAACAGAGCAAGACCCTGTCTCTAAATAAATAAATATCTAAATATATATCATTTAAAACCAAAAAAGTATGTGATGGAGATATCTGAGTTGATACCTAAACTTATTATCTGTGCCTTTCAGTTGCGTTCATAAGAAAGTGTTGCCTTAAATTGTTATTTAAACTGTTTTAGGCGCACTTGTTTTTCTCAACCAGATTGCACGCATCTTTAGAACAGACTGGAGCTATGGTTTCCCTGTAGCTGTTGGGGTTACTACATTATTAAGAAGACTCTGATGAAAGTGGCCCATTCGGTTGGCTAGTGGGAATTAAGGCTAAAGACAGTCTGTACTGAGAGAATAATGTAAGCAAAGACATAGAGACAAATATTGCCAAGTGTGTTTTGAGAATGTGACACAAAGACAATGTTACATTTTCCAGCTTTCATTTTTCTCCTAAGCTCACAGGTGGGCTTCATTCCCCAGCCCATCTTACCACTCAGTGGGGCATTTTAGTCAATGAAGTACAGGCAGAAGTGCTATAAAACACTTCTCAAGCCTCATCTAGAACATTCTACATTCTGGCTTCCCTCATCATTTTCCTGACAGGTGCAGAGGATACTACGGAGGCTTCCAGGTGCCCCTGGGATCATGGAACCATGAGGGGGAAGCCTTTTGGTTGGCCATATAAGAGATCACTCTTGGGATACCCAATTGGATTGTGACATGAGCAAAAACTAAACCTGTTATTTAGCTAAGCATTGAGACATGAAGTTGTTCATTTATCACAGCAATTACTCTGTCCTGACTACCTTCAGGAGCTGAGTCACTTTTGGGTGCCTATTTTTTGATGGAGAATCTGTAGGAAAAACAGACAGATTTCATTTAGATAACTGTTTTAACATTATCAGCTGCCCTGCCAGGAGGCCAATAAATTAATTTTTACATGCACTCATGTTAAAGTAGCTGCACAAAATCTGAAGGTCAAAAATATGATATCCACAATAACAACTATGAGCTAGCTGAGTGTCTGTTATGCCGTTGCTCATCAGTAAGTATCCCTTGAGGAAACTAGCATAGGAGATCGACTCAGCAAAGCTTTGGATGGAGTACTAAGGTCAGTGTTCCTTGGATGGAAACTCAGGTGCCAGTCTGAGTTAATCAAATCATCAGGCATAATCACAGAGGCAGTGGCCTTTGCTGCTCAGCAGCAGGGCCAGGGTGGACCCTGGGAGCCGGACCACGCCTCTCTCACCAAATTCAGATTTTGGCCAAAGCCCACAGAATTCAGGTCCCCATAATCTAAATCTGTTCAAAGGAGTATGATGCCATTACAAGTCACTTTATATATTAATTAAAGCATGAAGTATGGCAAGATAGTCTCCAATAGGTAATAATCGGGTTCATCTCTGTGGTACAAAACTTGATGAGAGTGATTTGACCACATAGGTGCTGTTCTCGTAAAACAAGCCATGTGGAGATCAGCGTTCCGGGACTGGAGCAGCGGCTATCTGATGTCACCAGGGTCCCCAGCTCCCTCTATCATCCCGCCCTTTTGTCCTTGGCATTTGGTTTTTATCTGTATTCTGGTTGCCCACTTTTGCATGATAACTGCTTCATGGCCATCTCCAAATCTGTGCTGAAAATAAGACAAAACAAGAAATAGATGACTTTTTTTTCAAAAAACAAAGAATGAGACAAAACAAGGAAGCGGTGACCTTTTTCAAGAAAGCAATAGCTTTCCCACGACCCCATCAGATATTAGTTTACGTCTGATTAGCCAAATCTGTGTGACATGGACACCCTTGCTGTATTGGACTATAGGAAGTGATTTTCTTTTTTTAAGACAGGTTCTCACTCTGTCACCCATAATTATAGCTTACTGCAGCCTCAAACTCCTGAGCTCAAGCTATCCTCCCACCTCAGCCTCCCAAGTAGCTGGGACTACAGGCACATATCACTGTGTCCAGCTAATTTTTTAAATTTTGTGGTAGAGATGGGGTCTCATGATGTTGCTCAGGCTGGGGAAGTGATATTTTATCTGGCACTTTTACTACCCAAATAAAATTGAATTTCTGTTACTAAAAATCAAGGCATCAGCAGACATTGAGTAGACAACTGAAATAATCCATGAGACCCAAGCATTCACTCATTCATTAAGCTTGGGGATATAATGGCATGCTAGTACAGACATGACCGTGTCTTCAAAGGGATTACAGCTACTGGGAGAAAACTAAGCACAATTATTAATTCGGAATAATAGACTGAAGTGAGTGTCTCAGAGAAAGAATATGGTCCTTTGTGCATAATAAGTAGCCTCCTCCAGCATGGAGCATTAAGATACATCTCCATGGAAGAACAAATGGGTTGAAGTCTAAAAGATTAGTAAAGTTTCAACATATGACAAAGTCTATGAGATGTATGCACATGTATGTAAAAAAAACTTTCCAGAAAAAGAAAGAGGGGTATGTGAAAAAAAAAAAATCTTATATGGAAGAGACAGAATGGCAAATTTAGGAAACTGGAAATATATATATAAAACAAGTATATATTTATACTTATATATAATATAATAAGTATACATTTTCTTATATGTAATATTTATATGTATATTCTTACATGTATATAGCTAAAGATCAAAGAAAGAATAGACAACAGTAGTATAAGAGGGGGACATTTCAAGGTCTTATAAGAAGAACTAAGATTTGACATAGGAAGGTGGAATCATCATATTTGCCTTGAGAAAAGATCACTCGTCCCGCGGTGTAAAGGGTCAATGGGAGGCACAATAAGCTGATTGCTATAGATTGAGTTTTTGTGTCCTCCTCAACTTCATGTGTTGAAACTTAATGTCCAGTGCGATGGGATTTGCAGGTGGGATTTGGGGAGGTTATTAGGCCAAGAGAGTGGAATCATCATGGAAGGGATTAATTCCCTTACAAAAGAGGCCCCAGAGAGCCCCTCCTCATTTCCATGATGTAAGGGCTCGGCCAGAAGACAGGCATTTATGAGCCAAGAGAGGGGCCCTCACCAGTCCCTGAAACTGCCAGCATCTTTGTCTTGGACTTCCCAGTCTCCAGAATGGTAAGAAATAAATTTCTGCTGTTTACAAGCCAAACAGCCTATTGTATTTTGTTAGAGCAGGCCTGGATGGACTGAGGCAGATATGTCCTGATAATGATTCTGCAGGTCCAGGTGAGAGGCAGTGGTGCCTTGGACTGGGGTGCTAGCTCGGATCATAAAGATAAGTTAGACAGAGGTTTATAAGACAATTAGAGGCAAAAAGAATGAAACCTGCTGATAAATTACCAAAACAAAATCCTTTTTAAAAACACTAATCAATATCATACAAGATACTGAACTCATGAAACAAGAATGGGATTTATTTTTTAAAAGAAAGAAAAGATTC
The DNA here is from genome assembly GCA_004027715.1 of Plecturocebus donacophilus. NCBI lineage: Eukaryota > Metazoa > Chordata > Mammalia > Primates > Pitheciidae > Plecturocebus > Plecturocebus donacophilus. The sequence continues at coordinate 38,566 of PVKP010007861.1, forward strand.
AGAAAATAAGAAAGAGCTCTTGGAACTTAAACATATGATGGTAGACATTAAAAAATACCCAAAGGAAATATAGAATATAAAGTTGAAAACAATATTTGAGAAATTAGAACAAAAAGATAGAAATTAGAAGATTAAGGAAAAAAAATCCCTAGCTATACCATCTCAATAAAAATAAGTTCAAAAAGGAAGAATATAGGAAAAAGAGAGAAAAAAAATCATCCAAAAAAACAAAAAAGTACTGTAGCTGGGTGTGGTGGCTCATGCCTGTAACTCCAGTATTTTGGGAGGCCGAGGCGGGTGGATCACAAGGTCAGAAGTTCAAGATCAGGCTGGCCAAGATGGTGAAACCTTGTCTTTACTAAAAATAGAAAAAAAAAAATTAGTCAGGTGTGGTGCTGGGCGCCTGTAATCTCAGTTACTCGGGGGGCTAAGGCAGGTGAATCGCTGGAACCCAGGAGGCAGAGGTTGCAGTGAGCCAAGATCGTGCCACTGCACTCCAGCTTGGTGACAGAGCAAGACTCTGTTTCAAACAAAAACAAAAGCAAAAACAGAATACTATAAGAAAAATGGCTAGAAACCAAACATGCATCTGTAAATTTGAAGAACCAGAAAGTGCCCAACAAAAGAAAACAGAGCCACACTAAGACCTGGGAAAGTTTAAAACACCAGGGACTACAAGAAGATGGTAAAGCTTCTGGAGATGGGGAAAGGGTGGCGAGACAGAAGGAAGAAGAAAAGGAAACAAGATCACACGCAAAGGATCAGGGATCAGACTTGCACACAGTCTTAGTGGAAGCTGGAAAGCATTGAGTCCAAGCCTTACAAATACTGAAGAAATGGGTGGTGCTTTGTAGCACAACTTGACATTTTAAATTAGACACGAGAATGAATTGCTTTGAGAAAATAATTTTTAAGTAAATTGAAACAATTATCTTGGAATTTATAGTGAATCATATCGAGGAATTCTATTGAATGTATCAAAATTAGGAGCATAGATGCCACAGATGTTCTTAGCAAGAGCTGTCTCACCAGTGTTGGGGCTAACGCCAGATTGGGATGAGTTGAGGAGTGTGTGGGAGGTGATAAAATGTAGCCCACAATTTTAGCCAAGGGAGGGTTCATTAATTAAGTCATGAGTATAAGAAACTTCTGATCATGTTTAATACCAATAGAAATAATCCAGTTGAGAAGGGCAGGGGGATGTACAGGACGGAGAAGACTCTATTGATAGTATCTAAGCAGAGAATAAATGACCTTGGATAAAGCAACGCATGTTCTCATCTGCTGTAACAGGAAGGACAAAATGGAGGCTGGAGAAGATCTTGCAGGTTTTAGTTTGGGAACATGTTGAAGGAGTTCCATCAGAGTAGGAAAGGTTTGAAAGACTCATTCAGAAAGCGGAGGAGCAGGACGGTGACTGGACTCAGAGGGCAGATGAGCATCTCCCAAGCGCTTTCTTTCATTCTCGAGCTTGGCCTATTACAATAAAACTGTAATTCTCTCGTACTGACTTGTCAGACAAGAAACTACTTAGGGCCTACTTTAGTGGAAGCAAACGGAAGAAGTACCCGCAGAGATGGGACTTTCCCTGTATTGGTTCATAATAGAGAATTTAAGCATGTACTGCAAACTGAATAATGGTGAGCTTTTTCAGGGCAAGAACCAAGTCCTGTATCTTTATGTCTTAAACACCTGTTGTTCTGAAAGTCAGTCACTGGTCAACGAACACTTTGAATGAATAAGAAAATAATTAAAAGGATAGTCTCTTTTGCCTGTCAATGTCCTAGTAACTTTCATACTTTGGATAACCAGAAACTTGGCCAAGTATTGCTAAAGGCAATAGTAAGTGACGAGGGAGAGATAAATATGTTCAAAAATTTAAGACAGAGATGTACAATAAGGAGACTTTATAAAGAGAGCTTTTTTTGTTCACACTAAACATATCGGGAACATTGACCATGTTGCTGAATGTCCCACAGTCGTGACGACTAATATGGTTAGTTCATTTGATTTCCAGCTAAATGGGGAAACAATGTTTATTACAGAGGCTAAAGATTGAGCAGAGCCAACTTTGTGTTTTTAGACAACAGAAGAAAATAGTGGAACAAATCTTTAAACATAAAAATTATTTTTTAAAAATCACTTCTGGGAGAGGGGAGTTGGGGAGAGATAGCATGAGGAGAAATGCCAGATACAGGTGATGGGGAGGAAGGCAGCAAATCACACTGCCATGTGTGTACCTATGCAACAATCCTGCACGTTCTTCACATGTACCCCAAAACCTAAAATGCAATAATAAAATCACTTCTATTTGATTTAGAATACTTTACCGATCATCCCATTTCTTTGCTCGCATGTGAAAATTAGCCTGTATTTCCTCACCCACTCAAAGCCTATTGAGTGTGAAGAAGCAGCAAGGCTGAAAGTAGAGATACTTTTTGAAATACATACTGAAGGACTAACATTCTTGGTTAAATTATTTCAAAAGTCCAAAGACTTCAGTTCAGTTCTTCTCTCTTAATACAATTTTCTACAACAAATTGTGTAAAACATCTTAGCTAAAACAAGTCAGAGTTTAGATTCCTTGGTGGCAAAAGGAAGCGTCTTTTAAAACTTAGAACTAAAAACAAGAAGTGATCTATGGGGCATAGTGCGATGGGAGAAAGGACTGGTGGGCAGGAAAGAGCAATGCTCAGATTTCTTCAAGGTCTACCACACAGCTGATGAGAAAATGCCTGGAGAAAGTGCCTCCACAGAAGGCGAGAGGAGAATGAGCAGAAATGTGGTCCAGCATGGTGGCTGATAGCAAGACATAGAAGTGCTGGTTATACCTGCTGCAAAATTTCCCCAGGATATCCCAGCAGGGAATGCCACAGTGGAAGGGGAATGCCAGAGGAGTTCCAGGACTGGGCGTGGACATCAGGGCGAGGTTAGTGTTGGAAGATGATTCAAATGGGTGAAGCTGAAATAAAAGGGAGCAGCATATTGGAACATGACAGTCCAATTACCGATTTTGAGGGCTAGTGCATGGAATGCAAGGCGGGTGGTCACAATAAGCCCTAACTAAAGAGATTCCAGAGACATGAAATGAAAGAAGAGAACCTGGTAGGCCTGAAACCCACGTTGTCACATTTAGCCCCTGGCACTGGTTACTCTCTAAGAAGCCTGTCTGCTGAGCAGCCCTGGCGTCCCACTTGCCATATTGATTACATCTCCTCTCCATGAGTGGCGGGGCCAAAGCGCCAAATGAGATTCTTCTCCAAGCATCTGAGCTTTCATGTTCTTTGCTTTATTTCTTGCCAACGTAGGAATAAAGTTGTGCCGAAAATGACTGTCTCGCTATGGAAAAGTGACTCTGTGAAGAGGAATTCAGCATTCTCGGCCAAACCAAGAAGGCCATTAATTTATACTATAAAACGGACAGCCAGATAGTACAAGAAGTGACACTGCTCTGCTCAGAAGCTTCTTGCAAGTGTAAACAGAAACCTTGGTTGTTGCTGGTGACTGGCTGTTTTTCAGAATCTGACCTTAGGATGGAAACAATCAAGTAGTGATGTCAATGTCCCCTTGGGGTCTAAACATCTCTTCTAACCTTATTTCCACCCATCACTTGGCTCCATCCATATAACAGAGTATAGCCTGATTCCTGCAGAAACAAACAAGACAGAATTCAAAGTCATTTGCACCCCAATTGACAAAGAATGGATTAGATTTTTGGGGGTAGGGATGTGTAAGGGTATGTCTCAACTCTCTACTATGCGGCAAGGAGCCACACTTTGGTGAGGCTTTTCATTAAATAATGCTTACTTTGTGTCCCGTAGTCTCACAAAGGTCCTCCACAGCTGCCAGTATGGTCACACAACTTAAAGCCTCATAAACATGAGGTTTATTTCCCAGAGTTCTCTACCCTGGACTTCTTATCACTGACAATGGTGCCTGTGTTACAGAAGCCTAAGGTTGTGGCTAATTCTCATATGTCATTAGAAAGAAGATGGAAAAACATTCCTTGACCTTTAAATAAAAAGTTAGGCACATGAACATTAAAAAAAAGATAGTAACAATGAAAATATTCTTTAGCATGGTGGTGTCCTAGAAACTAGTAACCACTCTAAGAGCCACAGAGAAGAGCAACTTCTTGCAGCTGAGTTTACTTCATGTTCAAAGATTGCCACTGGCTTATTTCTCTCTTTGATTTTTGTACTATTCAGTGTGATGGGTTTTTTTTTTTCAGGCACACACATGCAGCCAGTAGAAGCAAGGAACATGCTCAATACATGATCAGTTGCATACCTGCATATTCCATAGAGAGCAAATTCAACTTGTCATGGGGTGGTCAGATACCCCTGTCTACCTGGTGACCCAATGTTATATGCAACCAAATCCTCCTTTCACTCTTAAATGTATCCCAATTTAGATGATAGATAATACAGTCACCTCTTTATCTGATTTTCTATCAGATACTCATGTCTCTGTGTTCTGGAGAAGGTTATCACAAGAGGAAGACAACATGGGCTGATTATGACAGGTTTCCCTAAATACCTGCATGCTGTAATACCACTTCAGAGGTCCATGAAAAACAGATTTCAGCTCATTATCTAGATAAAGTTCTATTGATATTACTGAACCAAAAGGGCAAAGGGTATGTCTAGTGGACATCTCACTCCTGAAAGCATTCAAGCAAAAGGCTGGAAGAACATCTCTCAGAGATGCCACTGACAGTTTGTGTTGGATCATTGGCTAACAAAGCATTGTAAGATACATAGAACCCACTGAAGATCTTGAAGTGACCAGTCCTTGTCTTCATGAATTCTGTTTCACTGGGCTGGTGTGAAGCCCAGGAATATGTATTTGTCTTATGTTAATTGTAAAAATAAAATAAAACATGGAAAATATGAAACAACATAAGAAAGTTAAAGTTGCCTGAAATCTCATTAATCATCAACATTCAGTGGCCCCTCTTTCCTACATTGCTATGCAATTATAACAGTGAAGTGGTTTTATTATAATACTATTTGCGAGTTTTTTTTGCTCACTTCTCCTTATTCCACCTGTCAGCAGTGTTACAAACCTGCTATACTCTTTCATAAATCATCCTCCATGTTAACATAATCATAGACAAAAGAGCAAATATTATATAAATGTGTAAATAAAGGCTTTCTCTTTATTTTTCTAAATAGGGTTGTGTTATACACACTTTCCAAAATTTTGCTATTTTTCCCACTTAATACACAGAGACCTGCCAAATCAACTCATATTAATATTATTAATTCTCTTTAATGGCTTGAAATTGTCCTATGATATGAATGTTTTTGAGAACTCACTTCACAGTTTTTTTGGCACTATCCATAATGCTGCAATTAACATCTTTTTGCTAACACTTTAAATACCTGCTTTAGTTTCCAGGGGATTGATTCTGAAGTCTGAGGTTACCAGTCAAGGAATGTGTGCTCTTTTTGTGTGAATAGACATTTCCAGATAATTCTCCTTCCCACCAACAATGTGTGAGGGGATGCCTTTTTCCACATCCCAGACAGTAGTAATGGTTCCCACTGTTTTTCATATTTGCCAGTTTGGTGGGTTTTATATTATATTGTTACTTTAATTTTCATTTTTTTTTCTGATCTGCATTGAAGTTAAGTATCTTTTCATATGTTTATTGGCTTTTGGATTTGTTCTTTGTAAAGAGCTTACTCATACACTTCACTCTTCTTTTGAGCTGTTTCTAAGAGTTCTTTGTATACTATAGGAATAAATCCTTTATCTGTCATACAAGTTGAAAATATTTTTCTGAGTTTATGGTTTATATTTTAATTTTGTTTATAGTTTCTTTTGCACCATTTAAAACTTTATTTATACATAACTATGTTTATCTTTTCTTTTGTGGATTCCTGGTTTGCTCTTTCAGTCATGACTCAACCGTTAGGCTTGTCACGATGATGGAGAAACACTCGTCTAGAAGATCTCAAAGTTCCCTTCATGCTGTTAATTTTATGACTGTAAGTCTGAGATACAAAAAGAGTTCAAAATTCAAATGCTTCGGAATGAGATCTTGCTGTCAGATTTTAAGGTAGATAATAAGAGAGTGAAATGAGAAGCTAGGTAGGTCATGAACAAACAGGCTACCCATAAAATTTTAAGACAACTTCAGGAGACCTAGTTATGTACCATCTTATCAGAATTCAAAGGTAATTGTCCTCAAGAGAAAAAAGCAGCCACCACAGACCATTGAATGAATGCTGCATTCTTGGGGGCACTAATGACCAGGCCTTTATTCCAGCATTTTCTTCAGGCTTGGTAGGGCCACACTGGCAACCAAAGACTTCTTTATTTGGCTCGTGATGCTCAATACCCAGCATAGAGGGTGCTTACCTCAAAGGGAAAGTCTGATAAGAATGAAACCCAGCGAATGAAACCATAGTTCTGAATATTATTATTATTATTATTTCTAAAAGAAGCCTAAAAGGTATTACTTGCCAGATTTTCATCTCTGGTGAAAAACATGCGGGATTTAATGGATTCCTGCAGAATCTCTTAAGCCAATGAAAGGGATATGTCTCAGAGAAACTTCCGTGTTGGCTGTTTTACCTGCACGTGCGCACATACACACACAGACACGCCACTGCCCTGAGACTTCACAGCCAGACTCCTGAGCTCGCCGACTTACCAAACAAAGTGTGAGTCACCAGTTTTCCAGACCCCGTCCCTCAGGATAATTGAGACACCAGTGGCCACTCACTTAACCATCCTTAAAGTGATCCCGGTACTTTAACAAGTGCAACAAAACCGAAAGCAAGACCCTTCTGCTAAAGTTATTTAGTGTTTTTTTTTTTTTTAAAGTATACATTTGGCAGTGAGGACTTACACTGGGTGAAGGCATTCTAAACTCTACTTCCAGTGTATACGCTTCCACCTAATAATGTTTCTGTGTATTTAAACCCCTGCTGCCTCCAAATGAATAATGAGAGCTCACTGTGCTTATTTAAGTGACAGTCTCAGGCACTCTAACTTCAGAGTTCCTCAGTACAGAGAGATTTTTCACCAAGCCTGGAATGGTCCTGATTCCTCCTTTCCCTGCTTTCATAGGGAAGCAGGTAAGTGCTGTCTTAAGAATTCACAACCCCATGCAGATTGGTGCCCCTGTAGCTCCAGGGTTGACAGCCTCAGCAGCATTTGCAGTTCTTCTCAGCAATTTTCTTCCACCATCAGCTTCCTCTTTCATCACAACATCAGCCTTTCCAAGGGTCCAACACTGTCCCCAGACATCCCACCTGCCTCTCAGACCTGGATGCCATCAGTTATGACCCCACAAATTATAAGCACATCTAATGCCCCACTTAACACTTTCCTTGCTGCCTCAGTGAAGGAAGTACTCCACCTCTCAATCATAACTCTTCCTATACCTGTGCTCTGGGCTTCCCATCTCTGCTACCACCATAATCTATTAATTATATTAATATCATCCTCTTTCTTATGGCTTGAATCTATCCAGTTCTCCATCAGTCCTTTCTCGTCAGCCAACAGACATGTGTTGGTCTGTCCCAAGTGTTCCAAGTTCACTTCTTGTCTTGCAGATACTCTCATCCTTGAAAGAACAGATTTCTCTTGCTGTCTTTCTCTTACTCCTCTAATTACAGACCCATCCCCATTCATTTCTATCCTTACTAGAGTAATTTGTGCTTGCTAAAGAACTTCCGTCACATCTGGAAGGGATTTTACTTATCTTACTTGACTTCTTTATAGCAACCAACCCTTTTGGCTTCTTCATTCATGAGCTGGTCTTCTATTCCATTTAATTCCAGGACATTGTTCTCCCTCCTTGGGTTCTCTTACTAGCTCTTTTGATTTCTCCTTTCTTGGGCCCTGCTTGGGCTCTTCTTTCCTTAGTAACCCTAAAACATAGCATCCTGTAGGATTCTGTCTTTGGTCTTCAATCTTGATAGGTTCTCTCTGGGTAACTTAATTCAATATACACGATTTCAACTGTTCCATGTATATGCTTGATTTCCAAATGCATGACATTTAAGAGACACAGGATACAAGTTCCTTTCCATCAAGAAATTCATCATGTTTTCCACTAGCAAATCGACACCTCCCTGCTGTTCCCATTTTCATGACTGATGGCATAGTTTGCCTAGTTTTTCTGGGAGGCATTCTGGACAACACCTGCTTTCTTAGCCACCACTGTCCTGATCTCTGTTTGCTCACCACGTTCAAATCTGCTCCACTGTTGTTACCTTGGTTAAGATTGGGTTATCTAGCACTGACTCTTGCAGCAGCCCTATAAATGATCTCCCTATTTCCATGTTTAACTCCGTCCAGGCAATCTGAGTTCTCTTCATGGAATGGTCATCCTAAAATAGGAATCTGGTCATATGACCTAGCTACTGAAATTCCTTCAGGAAAACCCTGTCCCCACAGGGTCTTCCTTCAGAGGACTAAACTTGAGATGATAACGACACTCCCTGCCTCTCTCTGGGCTGCACCCTGTGCTCCAGCCGTGAAAACCTGCCAGGGGTTCCCTAGATTTCATGGTCTTTCTCCCCTTTGAAACTTTGAAAGTAACATTTTCAAGTATAAAATATCATTTAAAGTTTTTAGTAGAGAGACTGAATGTATGTATATGTACAAATATATATTTATTTATGCAAAGTAGTTTTTTTTTTCCTTTGAAGTTTTCGTTGTTTGTCTTCTTGGAGCTAGAAATAAGTTTTGTGAACCACTGGGCTCTTTGAAGTCTGGTCATGCTTGAGGATAACTGACAGTGTCATTGAATCTGCTCTTTTAAGAAGGTTGAAGGTACAAAATGTGAGTTAGATTGAGCTATTTGGAGGAGTTTCTAAAATACTGATCATCCAGCAAACTCATACCCCATCTCCTATTCCCTGTGCCATTTTCTCTCTCCCGCTTTTGGTGTCTGTCTTCCTCCTTTCTTTCCTCGTCTTTCCTTCTATCATTTTCCAGTCTTAGCAAAAGGATCAGAGGATGTACTAGCTTTGTAAGTAAATTTAGATGTTTCACATTTTCCAAATAAACTTTAGAGATTTTTTCCTGTATTGTCATAAAGTGATTCCCTTTAAAAATAAACTGTTTACTTGCACAATACCCCTATCTTTAGCAAATGACTTTGTATCTTCCCCACTATTGCTGCATTTTCTCATTTTTCCTTGCCCTCTTAGCCACCCCCTCATGCTCCCCCAACCCCTGCAATACACAGCTCCTTATCCATCCTCCCAAAACATGAAAGGAAACATTCCCAGCTCCAGACACTAAGATCAGTAAATTGCAGGGCTCTAATGTCCTTTATGAATGCAGGCCTTATGACATATACCAGGGACAACATAGGAAGCAGATACGTACTCCCATTCCACTCCCCATGAAGCTGAACCCAAGGAAGTTCTGTAGGATGGATGGTCAGGCTCGAGCACAGCTTAGAGCCAGAGCCAACACCAAAAAAAGGGACAAATCTTTGGCCTTTTCAAAAAGGCCAATGTCCTACCAAAAAACCTAGGACAGCTCTGCAACCCAGGTGCCCTTTTTCTAAATGACCTAATAGGCACTAAATGTGGTATTCTTCTGATGTGCCAGGAAGTGTCTAATTGTATACACTGTAGAATTTAACACTTTTGCTTTGTTGTAAACATAAAAATTAAAAGTAACATCTGAATAAATAAGAAGTTGTGGGTAACTGCTAACATCCTTAAATACATTGACATAATAAAAGCCAAATTCTCATCTCTTACTCCCCTTTCCTAGATATGCTACATTCTGACCACAGGGAGTTATTGACATGTGTGATTGTTTAACATGCCAGGGCCTTTGCACGTACCTTTCCTTCTGCCTGGAATGTTCCTCCAGTTGCTATCCACCCTGCAAGATAAAGCAGTAGTCCTTTATTTTGAAGACTTGATGGACACCCTGCTGAACTGAGATCTTCCTTCCCTTCCCACTTCACTTTGTTCGTGGCTCTATTACATCAATAACCCTACTGTACAGTAGTCATTTGGCTGCTTTGAAATCTTCCTAGCCAGGCCACATACTTATTAAGCCCAGGAATGTGTCTCTTTACCTAGTAGGCAAGTGTCCAATAAATATTTATTGAAAAACTGAACAAACAAGTGGATAAACAGATGTTCCTCGAGAATACAGGGAAGTCTTTCTCCCTTCTCCCACAGTTCTCCTCCCTTATGTGTCATGGAGAAGGTTTCACTATGGCTCTGTCCTGGCAAGGGGTTTTCAGCTGGACCTTCCCTGAGCAAAACTGGGTTGTCATGACTGCCTTGGCATCAGGCTTGCTGTCGACACATAGCACTGTGGCAGCTTGCTTTATTCCCAGGGAGGTAGCAGCGTATATTTATGTCATGTTGACGAGAAGTTGCTGAAGATCAAAGGCTCAGCCAATGTGAACACCTCCCAGAGTCACAAATTCAGCTATGTTTTTTGGGGTGGACAGAGTGAAGTCCTCTAGATCTCAAATGGAGAATGAGAATAGATTCTAAGTACTGCAGAAAATACTTACAGATGGGCATCTCCAGTTCTCAGGTTCATGGAGAAACTGACTCTGGACAATTTTAAAAAAAATTTTGCTAAAAAGGTATTATTATGTGCCTCCAAGAAACACTAGAAAGACAGAACAGGCTTAAAAACTGAACACAAAGAAAAGACAATGAGGGACTGTGAACAGAGCCAGAGTGAGGCCATTGGGCCAGTCTAGGACCTCTAGGACCTGCTGATGTTTCCACTCTACATGGCAGCTGTAACTGCCCCCAGTCCAGAGAGCTGACCCCAGACACCACTTCTGCTCCTGGACATTGAAAATGGTTGTTCCCTCACTGTATCAGTAGTTCCAGATCTAAAATACTGTGAGGTGTGCCTAATTTATATCCCCACATTCTAACCTCAGGATGGAGTGAGAAAGGGTCATGCTGCCTCTCCAGCTTTTACAGTGGTTCATAAAACAAGAAATCTCTCAAAACTCTGATGGAGAGCTGACATGATGACAAATATCCCCTACATGCCTCAAGCCTCTCTTCACATGGTAATGGCTACATGAAGGAAGCAGGGCTGTTTCCTGTTGACGTTTTTAAATGCCACCATACAACATGAAAATAAAAACAACAGACCATTAACAAATCAAGAATATTTTATTGAGCATGCATTTCTATGGAGTACAATGATGACTTTGACATACTCTTGTCTACTAAAACCCTGTAACCTAAAAGTGGAAATTAAATGTTTACGCAAACAAGAAAAAATTTGTCAGTGCTCTTTGAGCTGTACAGCTCAGAGCAGTGAGCCTTCTTCCTAGGCTGGGATACTCAGGGAAGACATTGTAAGCAGCAGTTATATTATCCAGCTGGATTTCTAGTCTTGCTCCACTCTTATCTTGCATTTACTCTTCTTGTTTTATGACTTTCAGATCTTTGCTAATGTCAGTCACTCTGCTGGGAGTACTCTTTCCTGTCTTCTCTATTTATGTGCATTGCAATACATGTTTTAAAAGCACACTCTAGAAAAAAAAAAGCAGTGTGTGTGTGTATGTATTTGTGTGTGTGTGTTAAACAACAGATATGCAGAGAGCATT
>PVKP010007861.1:50246-75278 GCA_004027715.1 Plecturocebus donacophilus
TTTTTTTTTTTTAGACAGAGTCTTGCTCTGTCACTAGGTGCCAGGCTAGAGTGCAGTGGCGTGATCTCGGCTCACTGCAACCTCCACCTCCCGGGTTCAAGCAATTCTCCTGCCTCGGCCTCCCAAGTAGCTGGGACTACAGGCATGCACCACCATGCCCAGCTAATTTTTGTATTTTAGTAGAGACGAGGTTTCACCACATTGGCCAGGATGGTCTCCATCTCTTGACCTTGTGATCTGCCTGCCTTGACCTCCCAAAATACCGGGATTACAGGCGTGAGCCACCGTATTTGTATTTTTAGTAGAGAAGGGGTTTTACCATGTTGCCCAGGCTGGTCTTCAACTCCTGACCTCAGGTGATCCACCAGCCTCGGCCTCCCAAAGTGCTGGGGTTACAGGTGTGAGCCACTGTGCCTGGCCTGGTTCTCAATCTTAAAAGCTGTAAATTAGCTTCATTTAATCTGCTCATTGATCAGTAAGCAATCATAGTCTGATATTCTGCTTCCTTCACAGTGCCTCAAGTCCTTCATTTCTTCTCTTTTGCCCCCTCCATTGAATCTTCACGGTACATGCTAGGCTGCTCATACCCATCTCCGGTGACTTCCTTGACACCAGCCTCTCTTCTCCAGTGCACACTTCACACCACTTCCCAGGTCCAACTTCTTTTAAATGTTTGCTACAAAACCTTGCTCTTCTGCTCAGAGGAACTCACTGGCTTGCTACTTCCTGCCCAGTTAAAGACCTTTGCCACCTTTCTGGAGATTCTCTATTGCAAAAGAGAATGAACTCTTCAATGCCATGTCATAGAATTCTGCAAATGCAGACTTGGATGGAGTTCTGCTGATCCCCCCATGCTCCCATTTAATTTTCCATTTAGAATTAAAGGTACTTGAAGAAGAAAAGGCAGTCCCTATTCCATGTCTACTCATCTAGGTCATTCTTACTCTCTGAGCTCTCTTCATCGTGTCCTTCCTTTGTTTGGAAGAGCTTCCCACTTCTGAGCACTCTGAAATATCCCCTCACCTCAAGGCCCTGCATCAGCTACACATTGATGACCACCTTCTGTGCATGTCTATAATATTGACAATTTATAGCAGAGTTGCTGTTTAACATTTAAATATCATTCTGTCTTATTAATCTGGGCATTGATTCAAATGTATTAGTCTTAACTTGCCATCTATAGTTAATGCTGCTTAAGTTTGGAGATCATGTCTTCCATTGGAATAGTCCTTCAAAAGCTCAGCTTAGTGCTCCTGAAAACATTATGGATGTTTTCCATAATGTTTAATCCATATGGATAATTAATAAATATTGACCGATTGATGCCAGATTTTATATAGTGCTCTAAAATATCAAATCCACTCACCTTTTTGGTAATTATGCCATGGCAGCAGAATTAGTAAATTAATTCCTTGTATATTCCTGCCTTTTACATTTAACATTTTCAAAAACACCTTTCAGACCAGAGAAAGGAACAGCCTGCGGATTTTGGCAGCCCCAAGCACTGGGTTCGACAATTCAAAAAGTGATAATTCTGGCTCTCCGACAATTCCACCAATGTGGCAATGATTCTAAATATCTGTAGTCATGAGCTCATTCCTGACGCATAGTCAGTCCCATTGCAGAATGTTTATGAAGTATTCAGCTGCCCCCGCATCCTGGATGTCCACTCTGGAATGTTTCTCAGAGGATCCATCCCATGGTCACTCTGGCCCTTTTGCTGAAACAGACCTGTTGACAAATATGGCCATGATTTAGCAGCCAAACCTCAGGATTCCATGTCACTCACTCACCCCACTTGGTCTTTCACTCTTGGAAATCATCTATCTGAAAAATAAAAAATGTGCATCTTTCCTCAACTGCTCTTTTTGTATGTCCTAGAAAACAAGATTATTTTCCCTGACTCAGTATGACTCTGTTGGCCTCTGACCTCTCAGAGAAGACAGCCAGGAAGCTGGAAAGCATGGAGCAAATGATTATGGCTCAAGTTTACCTCTTCCTGTGAACGACTACAGAGCAACTGGGATGACAGCAAGTGATGACACAAATCACCAATCCCTGGCATTTGTAGGAGCCTCTTTCCTTGTCAAAGTCAATTTCCATGTTTCTTTTTATACAGTTACATCATGTGAAAAACGCTTGTGTCGAACCTCAAAATCACATTTATGTTATTTATTTCTATAGAATTTTAAAATTGGTTCAAAACGTTTTTATTTTCTCTTAGTTTTCTATCATTAGAGAGATTTGTCACTTTGGTTTTTACAGACAAAATTAGGCACTCCAACTTAATTGATGAAAGCCATTTAAATTGTTTGAGTAGTGTCTAGGATCCCATTTCTCAGCAGTATCATGATAGTTACCAAGACAAAAACAAAACAAAACAAAAAAACATGAGTGTACACTGCACTGACTGGAATACATTAGGTACAGAGAGAGGCCCTGGTTCCATTGGACTCAGCACTGGTCAGATCTGCCATTTCAGTTCATAAATCCCAAGAACAGTCACAAAGTGAAAGATAGAGAGATACAGGATGATGGAGCTTTTAACCCATCAGATGAGGCCTCAAAAAGGGACCACTTCAGGGAGGAGACAGAAAATGTCCAAATGTAAATTTCTGCCAAGGATGATTTTACATCTTCCATAAGGAAGAGAAATTTGACTCCCTATATTGGTCCAAATGACAGAGCCAGAGCCAAAAACAAACAAACAAACAAACAAACAAAACCAAGAAAAAAAAAAAGAGGGGCTATAGGGAGCTAGATAACTACTAGAGTAATATAAAGAAGATTCTTTTTAAAAATAAAATATTGAGCTAGCCAATATTGGAAGGGACCATGTGAGCCAGAGAGTTTCCCATCACCAGAGTGATCAAAGGGGACATTAAATTGGTCTCCAGCAGCAACATCTCAGGAAGGATTTCCGCAGGGACTGTGGTAGGCTAAGTAGACACCAGGTTACCATCAATCAAATTCTTCTTCAGAGGGAGGATTTTGCAAAGATGTGAAGAGCTGACCACAAGTTGTTTCTTATCATGATAGGTAGCTTTTGTAAGTGCTGCCTTGACTTTGAAACTTTGAAAGAGCTTCAGGTTTTTCAGATAATCCTCGACTCCAGGGAAAAGTTGAATTGCAGGAAAGCAGCACAGAAAAACAAGGGGAGTCATTTTAGCCAATATCGAGGTTTGTTGGGCTGGCCAAAAAAGAGAAAGAAAAATATCACTGTCACAATCCATTTTCCTTACATACTGGTGATTTCATTTCTGAGCTAGTTATCTGTTTTCATTGGATTGCAGAAAAGCACTCTCATTCTGCTTCTGCACAACGGTTCTGTTCAGCGCAATTGCCAGGTAAGGAAGAGAATCTTAGACCAATACTTATCATAGTGATATAAGCACATACACTCTTCCAGATACACTGTATGCATTACAAAGCTTAATAAGGAATGCTCACAGTTGTATGTTTAAAGACTAGAAAGCCAAGGCAAGACAATTATTGATAGAGATAATTTGGTGCAGCCATATTACAATAACTCTATTTAAAAATACAGCCTTCTATTTCTTTTACATTACATTTATATTGGTATATTTACATTACCAAATATTGTAAAATAGAAATCCCATTGTTTTCCCCAATTGTGCATGTTCCATGCTTCTTGGTAATGCAAATGAGTTAACATTGCACTGACTTGGTTTTTAGGTTTGATCACTGTGCCATGTATCTAAGGAACAAGGACAGACAGGTCAAAGACTTCAAATAAGGTCACATAATTCTGAGTAGCAGAGCTGAACTCTAAACCCATGTCTGTTGTTCTCTCCCACCACCATATTGCTTTCGAGGGTAGCTCAGGGGCTCCGGCTGTGATGTAGAGTGAAGACAATGGAATGTGCTGCTGAGACTAGGCCTGTTATCCACATTGTGGGACACTTTCCAGAGGTGCTGAGAGCCTTTCCCTGCCAGCAATGAGCTCCTGAGCTGTGTGTGCACCTCACATGTGCTGGTGATGAAGGTGTGTCCTTCTGTCCACCAGGGAGGAAGGCCATTCTGGCTCTTTGCATTCCGTTGATAGAGTGAGCACAGAATTTACTGTCCAGACTAACACACTTCTGACAGTAAAAGTGGGCACTACTACTAATTTTCAGAATAACAAGTGTGCACAAAGACCTGTCTTGAGTAGATGGGAATGCATAGTCACCGCACTCACAGGCTTCGCTCCTGTCCTTATGCTCTCCAGATCATCTTTTCCTCAGAGTTTTGCTTAGATATAAGTATAGAAGATCTACTTGTTAGCACAATAATCATTTCTGATTATCCAGTTTTATTTATTTATTTATTTTTAAAGATTGATCTTTCTCCATCTCTGGGTAATTTCTTTTAAAGTATTCTGTTTCTGTAGTAATCACTCACATTTTTTTCCCTAAGTTTGATAGATCCTGTTGATACATTGATTTTTCAAGGATTCATACATTATGATCACCCTTCCTTCTTTGATTCCAAACAATCTTTTATATTTGGTGAAAATCTGTGCTGTTGAAAAAAAATTATTTTGTATCTGCCTTCAGTGTGCAGACAGTTTCCGTGATTTTCATGGGATCCAACTTCTATAGCTTGATTTTCTTAAAGCGTTGTCATTCTCCTCCCACTCTAACCTCCTCATCAGATCCTGAGTTTAGTTTTGCATGTCATAGAATGGCAACGTGGTGAAGGTGAAAACAGAATGTGGAGAGAAACAGCCATGAGGGAGAGTATAATGATGAACTATGCAGTGGAGGGCAGGGCAGCAGGCAGCATAGTGGGTTCTGGGGTGGTGGATACTTTGATCACCTCCTAGCACCCACACCCCTTTCATCTTTCTAACTCTGCAGCTACTTAAATTTAAATACATTAAAATGAAATAAAACAAAGCTTTCAATTCCCCATTCATGTTGGCCACATTCAAGTGCTCGGTATCCACATTTGACTTCTAGCTACCATAATGGATGGTAACAATTTCCTCATTGCCAGAAATGCTATTGCACAGTGCTAACTGAACCCTCATTTGTTTAATAGCTCCCCTCTTTTCAAAATAGCTAAAAGAGAGGACTTTAAATGTTTGCATCTCAATGAAATGCTAAATATTTGAGGTGATGGATATGCTGATTAGCCTGATTTGATCATTCCACAAAGTATATGTGTCTGGAAACAACAAATTGTATCCCATAATATATACAATTATTATTTATCCATTAAAAATAAAGTAAAAGAGCTCCTCTCTTCTTCACTGCCCACATTATTCAGCGGATGGTGCCCACAAGAGTGTTTTCTAATTAGGAAGCCAATGATAGTAATTTCATGCCTTCCTGTCAGGAACTAGTTGAAGAACCCAAGCTAAGGGCTATCAATGCTTACTATCCTCCTGTTTATAACCATTCATCTAGAGGTGATTAGGGACCTATGTTAGACCAATCAGGCTGAAGGAAAAGAGTCTTACTCTTGGCTGGAAGTAAATGTTTTTCCTTTGTCTTGATGAATAGGAATAAGAAAAATTTTGTCCTTGTTTCTACTGGCAGCCAACTTGGGGCTATGAGGGAAGTTAGCCTAAGGACAAGCTGGCACTTAGAGGAGGGCAAGGCAAAAGAGAAGCACACAAATGACATAGGATCCTGGTAGCACCATGCGAGAAGCCAGTCTTACTTCTGGACTTGATATGGTTTGACTGTGTCCCCACCCAAATCGCAACTTGAATTCCCACATGCTGTGGGAGGAACATGGCGGGAGGTAATTGAACCATGGGAACGGGTGTTTCCCATACTGTTCTCATGATAGTGAATAAGTCTCATGAGATCTGATGGTTTTAAAAATGAGAGTTTCGGCCAGGCATGGTGGCTCACGCCTGTATTCCCAGCAGCTTGGGAGATTGAGGAGGGCGGATTGCTTGAGGTCAGAGGTTCGAGACCAGCCTGGTCAACATGGAGAGACCCCCCTCTCTACTAAAAATATGAAAATTAGCCAGGTGTAGTGGCAGGTGCCTGTAATCCCAGCTTCTCAGGAGGCTGAGGCAGGAGAATTGCTTGAACCTGGCAGGTGGATGTTGCAGTGAGCCGAAATGATGTGGGGCTTTGGAAGCTCCCAGGAGAGGGATGCTGTCTCATTTGCCTATGTGGATACCACATATATCTGGCTGTAGTGGGTGTTGATTTAAATGCTGGAGATTCATGGTTTCCTATGGTCTTTCTGAGATGTAGGAATGATTTTGGCACATTTCAATGTAATGCTCCCTGTTATGTGTTTTATTACATCAATTATATATTCTCAACTGAATAAAAGAATTTTTAATCCCCTTGATTTTCCTCCCTAAGAAGCTGAGTGTACTGTCATCTGGGGCTTTCAAGACTCCTTATTGTTCCACCTTCCTGCTGTCCCACAATGTTCATTTTCCAGTCCACATACTGTAATTCACTGTCCATTTCATCATCAAACCCAAGTGTCTAGAGATCACCCTTGTTTCCTCTGTCCTGCTCATCCCTACATTTTAGTGGTGATTAATATTGTCTGTTTTACTTTCTAAATATCTCTGGAATCCATTGTTTATCTGCAGTTGTTTTGGTCCGTCTGGATTATTCATTACCTCTTAAAAGATCTCACTCCCAAACACATAGATCTCCCTCACTAGAACATGCCTTCTAAGATATACACCTGACTATGATTTCCCAGCCCAAGCTTCAATACCTCCTTGTTGCCTACGAGGTCATTTGAAACCTTTAGCCTCACCCAGGAAGCCCTTCTCACCTCACACCTCCTGCACCTCCAGTGTGCTTTCCCATCACCCTAGCCACTTGTAATGCTACAGGTGTGAGTCACCTTTCATCCTCATGCCTTGATATATATTCAATCTTTCTGTCTTGTCCATTCACATGTGCTTCCCATCTGTCCATCAAGAGCTGGCTCTGCAAAGCTACCTCTACTTTTCTCAAGCAAGCTGATCATGTTCTCCCCATATTCCCATTTCATTTCCTGTCAGTCTTGTCAATGTCTCTACTAGGATAAGAGCTCTTTAAAGCCAGAAGTCATGTTTTAGAATCCTATACCTGACAACCCTATTTAACATTGCAACCTTCTTCTCCTTCTTTTCTAATATTTACCTTCTCACATCCTATATAATTTTATTCTGTATTACATCCTATATAATTTTATTGTGTGTTATGTTTGATATTTATGGTCTGTCCTCCTCACAAGAACAGGGATCTCTGTTCCTTTTACTCTGAGAAACATGCCAATGGCCTACATGGGTATCTGGCATATAATAAGTGCTCAGTAAACATCTCCATTGAGTAAATGAACATATCTTTTTATCTGAGGCACCTGGCATTGTTCCTGGAAAATATTAAGTGCTCAAATAAATATCTTATATGATATAAATTTTATGGCATTCATAATAATACTAGCTAATATTTACTGAGCTCTTGCTGTGTACTAAATGATTTATACACGTCATCTCATTAAATCCTCACAACACCCCAAGGAAGTAAGTTACTACCTTCAGTTACAAGAAATTTGAGGCTCTGAGCAATTAAGCACCTTGCCCAAGGGAAACAAGTAGAGCTGAGATTCAAATTAGAAATTTGACTCCCACACGCACACTCTTCACTAGTATATTATTTTGTCTCAAATGATCGGTCTCATTCACTCGTCTTATCATTACATACGCTTTCAGGCTGTTCTATTTTTAACCACAAATAGAAAGCAGTACGAGCAGCTGACCACTGGGCATAAAAGACAGCAGTAGGGCAATTTGTATTAGAATTGCAAGTTAGATATATTTTGTAGTTAAATATTTTAGAAGAAAGTGAAAACAATGCTTATGGGTTGTTTGCTGATGACTCTGGAAGTTGCAGCTGTGAGGTGTATGTGGTCCTCACAGGCCTGGCACCATCCTGAACCAGTGTTCAACACAGATGTTGAGAGTGTGATTTCTTCTCCTTCTATTCAGGAGCATGTGAATGGAGAGAAAGCACCTCCTTTCTTCCTTTATCCTTGGTATTAGTTAGGGTTCTCTAAAGGGACAAGACTAATAGGATAGATACATACAGGAAAGGAAGTTTATTAAGGAGTATTGACTCACATGATCACAAAGTGAAGTTCCACAATAGACTGTCTGCAAGCTGAGGAGCAAGGAAGACAGTCGGAGTCCCAAAACCTCAAAATTAGGGAAGATGACAGTATAGCCTTCAGTCTGGCCAAAGGCCCAAGAGCCCCTGGCAAACCACTGATGTAGGTCCAAGACTCCAATAGCTGAAGAACTTAGATTCCAATGTATGGGGAAAAGGTGGAGGCCAGAAAATTTAGACAGCTAGTCCTTCCACATTCCTCTGCCTGCATTTTTCCTGGCCACGCTGACAGCTGATTAGATGGTGCCCACCCAGATGGATGATGGGTCTGCCTCTCCTAATCCACTGGCTCAAATGTTTGTTTTGTTTTGTTATTTATGTATATGTATATTTTTGAGACAGAGTCTTGCTCTTGTTGCCCAGGCTGGAGTGCAATGGTGCGATCTCAGCTCACCACAACCTCTGCCTCCTGGGTTCAAGCGATTCTCCTGCCTCAGCCTCCCAAGTAGCTGGGATTACAGGAGCCCACAATGATGCCCGGCTAATTTTGTATTTTTAGTGGAGACCAGGTTTCCTCCATGTTTGTCAGGCTGGTCTCAAACTCCTGACCTCAGGTGATGTCCGCCTTGGCCTCCCAAAGTGCTGGGATTACAGGTGTGAGCCACTGTGCCTGGCCCTGACTGAAATGTTAATCTCATTTGACAACATCCTCACAGATACACCTAGGAACAATACTTCACCTCTTTCAATCCAATTAAGTTGACACTCAGTGTTAACCATCGCACCCTTTCTCTGGCTTCATCAAAAACAAGGGGCCTTTCCCTTGGCACATGTCAAACCCATCAATGTTCAACAGAGTCACCTACAGCTCCAGACCCACACCACAAACATACACACACAGTGAGTAACCAGGAACTTATGGGGCCTCAGTTTCCACCCTGGAAAATCCTGGAAGAGCAAATTTCATCTGCCAGCATTACATTTTTAGTATCACTCCCATCACTGAGTGCAATAATTTGTATTCTTCCTGGGTCTGTTACATCACTACAGAGGATGGGTTACCACATCCAGAAAAATGCAGCTGATAAATTTTGCAGTACCAGTCATTGTCACCTTTTACTTTGCAGAATGTTTCTAAAAATAATATTAGAACTATATATATTCAACATAAAATAAGATACATATATAATATTTCTATTAATACATTATGAGGTTTTTGCCTATCTTAGTCAATGTTCTTCAAAAATTCCATATTCAATAGGTGCTCTGGGTGTCATTTTAAGGATATACCACCATTCTTTTTTTTTTTGGAGAGACAGAGTCTCACTATGTTGCTCAGGCTGGTCTCAAACTCCTGAGCTCAAGCAATCCTCCCGCCTCAGACTCCCAAAGTGCTAGAATTTCAGGCATGAGCCACCATACCAGGCCAATATACCATAATTAATTTAACTGTTCTCCTTATGTTGGAATTCAAAGTTATTTCAAATTTTTCTATTATGAATAATTTTCAATGAATATCTTCATGTGTAAATTTTCCTTGTGTTATTTCTTAGAGGAGATTTCCAGAAAGGAAATTTTTTGGTTTATGAATACTTTTTTAAAGATTCATATTATAATTTCCAAAATATTTTTCATAAAATTTATACCAAACTGAATTCCAACCAACTAGGTATGAGAATAGCCATTACAAGACCTTTTTGCTAGCACTGAAAGTGTCATGAAAAAAAAATTCTAGATTATTCTATCAGAGACATTTTATTATAGGTTTATTTCCTTTTTAATAATGAGCTTGAAGTTGTGGCCTGTTTGTAAAACTCTTGCACTTTTTGTTTGGTAAACTGTTCATGTTCTTTACTCAATTTTAAAAGAATTTATATAAACATTGTATTTATTAAAGATATATTTATATATTAGAAATATCAGCTCTTATCTATTAACTGTCAATACTTTTTCTAAGCCTGAATTTGATTTTTAGCTGTATTTATGTATATTTTTATCATGCAAAAGGTTTTAATTTCATGTAGTTGAGTACATTGATTTTCTACTTTTTTGTTATATTGAGGGCATATAAATTATTTCCCTTTTCTCAGATCAGAACTTGGATTTTCAAGGCTTCTGAGTAGTAATATCCACTGGTGAATTTTAGTGAACCATTGTGCATAAGTTTCCAAATTATTCATTATCTAAAAGTCAAAGTCATATGTTTCCGTAATTATACTTTGAAGTTATTTATTTTGCAGGCACTAAAAACCCTACATCTCTTGGGCCCATTTGTGACCTTGCTGTTGGTTGGGAGCAGAAACAAGGGCTCCAGGGTCTCTGGGGGGCAGTCTCATCACCCAGTGAAGCCTTCTCACACTGGGGAAGAACTCTGCCTATAGGGCTGCCGTCCCCTCCCTTTCACCTTTAAGGACATTGAGTGTGAACTGACACTGAGGCCCTGGCTTCCATCCCCACCAGCAGGTTTAAGCCCTTTTTAATAGCAGACATCACAATATCAGACTGCTGAGATCCGAACTCTTGTGACTGGGCCGTTTCATGGTTGGTGTTATCAAAAGGAAAAGGTCTGACTACATGGCAGAGCCTGGAGAGAAGCTCCTCCTTATCAGCTGTTAAATTCTGCACAAGTTGTGTCAGAGCAACAAAACTGGAGCCGATCTCCCTTACAGGATGGGGATCCCTGAGCAGCGTGCCATTCCCTAGATGAGGAGCCGTCACTGCAGGTCTGTTAGAGTGGGCTTTCAAGGGAAAGTCTCGGATGAGGCTATTTGGTAGATAATTATTGTAAGTGTGCATGGGGGTGTGATTTTATCAATGTATGAACACACAGGCACAAATACGTACCAGACAAACAGGAGCCTTCCTGGGCAGGGGTAACTAAGAGACCAGGAATCAGGTAATTTTGAGCCTTGCCATGCATGACTTCATGATCCTGAGGATCTCCTTGCACTCACATGCAGCATCTAGGACAAGATGATGGCTGACTTTGCGAGGAGGCCGGGCAGTGCAGGCCTATGTTCAGATCCCAGCCCTGCACCTTTCCAATGTGTTTTCCCATGCATGCATTTAGTCTCTCCAGCCAGAAACTTCCTTGTCTGTTTAGAATAAAATGATAACACCCACACCTAAATCTCGTGAAGATAAATTTAGATAAAAAGGGTGTTTCTCATTCATCATATGAGGGTTTATTGGTACTTAATAAATTCTAGTTTCTCTAATAATCTTATCCTTTTTAAAAGACTGGGTCTTCTGGTTTGAGTGTTCCAATCTTATCTTATGAGCAGCACGGCTAAAGGACAAGTGAGGAGGAGTTTGGGGTTCTTGTTCAGTTGGGTGCCTCTAAAGGACAGGAGCTGGACTGCTTGGTGCCATCTGGCTTACTTCACATTCTAATCAAGGGCACAGCTACTGCTAGAAGTTGGGGTTTGGCTTTGTGTAGCCTCAGTCTGGAACTCTTCCCCCAGTGAACCCCTTTCCAGTATCGTAAACAGATAGACAAATGCCTGTCCCTAAGAGCCACAGAAAATGGTGCCTTACTTTGCATATTAACAGGAAAAATCTGTTGCCAGATTTCCAGTGAACATTTCCCCTCCAGAAACCTTCCCAAAGGAGGTCTCTAATGTTATCAAGAAGAAGTCCACGAACTGGGCACTTCTTCCTGAACCTCTGATCCCCTGAGTGCTTTCATGTCCCTAGGCTCAAAGGATCACAGGCTGCCAGGCTCATATCAACTCGGTGAAGTGTGACTAGCAAATGAAGAAAGGGAAGATTCTAGGCAAGGAGAAAGGGAGAAAAGGGCTAAGAGGAGATAAGGGGGAAAAGAAGAAGGAGGAGAAAGCAAAGGACGAGGGGGAGAAAAGGAAGGAAGCAAGCAAGGGAAGAAAGGGAAGGGAGGAAGAAAAAAGGAAGGAAAGAAGGAAAGAAGGAGGGAAAGAAGGAAGGAAGGAAGGAGGGAAGGAAGAAAGGAAAGAAGGAAAGAAGGAGGGAAGGAAGGAAGGAGGGTGGGAAGGAAGGAAGGAAGGAAGGAAAGGAAAAAGGAAGGAAAGGAGGAAGATCTGCTTTCCAAAAGGGAAACGCAAATCTTAAGAAAAGGCTTATACTGCAATGAAGTGGGAGTAGCAGGAAATTTGACTAAATTCTGTAATAAAGCCCTTTTAACCTACCATAAAAATAAAATTTGCCCTAGGGACCAAGTTTCTCTGTTTCAGAAGAAGAGGGATATTAGGAAAGAGAAAAATATCCCAGATTGATAGGAGGAAACAGATGCCTTGATAAACAGTTTGAATTCAGCAAGTTCAAAACCAGATTCTTCCCCCGAAGAAAACATGTAATTCTCATCACATTTCCCATCTCAGCAAATGATCATTTCAGGACCTCCATCACCCTTCTCTGATTACCTTCCTTAGTTTGTCCATATCCCTTTAATATCTTAGCCCGGTGCTTTTCAAATGTTGCTTTCCTTCCATTCTTGGTGGGGCAGTGGGAGACAATAGCACAGAAGCCCAGGAGATTAGGACGGGAAGACAGAGAACTTGCTCAAGGAGAGACCAAGAGGAGAGAAGGGATAAAGGGTTTCCTAAGAGATCTTGGCTTCCGAGGCCTGGGCAGGCTCACCAAGCACAAGCCGTGAAGCAGGGTCTGCAGGGTTGTTGGCTATAGAGTCTTTCAGGCAGAACCTCTCTCCAAAGAGAGTGCACAAGGGCCGTCTATGGAGTGACGGAGGATGGTATCAGGTCCACACCAATGCACAGTACATAGCTATAACGTGATTGTTTTTGAAGGCCTGCTTCCCCGTCCTCCTGTGCTGTTGAAAGGCCATGTCTCCAAGGACACAGCACAGGAGGGCAGCTAAGACTGTGGCTTGGTGCTCAGCCTGAATTTTGTCTTTGCAATCTACTGGCTTCCTGATTTCTGGCAAGTTCCTACTTTCTTGATGCTTTGTGCCCTCATCTGTAAAATGGCAGTGGTAAAGTGCCAACTGTCTTCCTTTTGTAGAGCTGGCCTTGAATGCTACATGAGGCCAGACAGCAAGGTCTTAACTTGGAGCCTACTGTCCCCACGTTCCTTGTTAATTGCCACTTCCATTACCACCCATCTTCTCAGAGCCTCACACATCTGTCCCTACCAGAAAACCCCTCACTTCCCCATGGCCCCATGTCCTCGGCATCAAGGTTTGACTCAGTGCAACTCTTTTATTTAATTTTTCTTGACTTTGTGCTCTGAGGATGAGGCCACAGCTCTCTTAGAACCCTGCTCATACTTAATATTGAGGCTGTAGTAACATCTCAGCAGCGTTCTTAGAGTTGACTTGAACAAATCCCTGCACTTTGGGAGGCCAAGGCAGGTGGATCATTTGAGGTCAGGAGTTCAAGACCAGCCTGGCCAACATGTTGAAACTGCATCTCTACTAAAAATACAAAAATTAGCTGGGTAGTAGTGGCATGCACCTGTAATCCCAGCTACTCAGGAGACAGCCAGGAGGAGACTGAGCCTGGGAGGTGGAAGTTGCAGTGAGCTGAGATTCAGCCACTGCATTCCAGTCTGGGTGAGAGAGTGAGACCCTGTCTCAAAAAAAAAAAAAAAAAAGAATTGACTTGAACAGCTTGTGCTGTGGAAATGCAAGGTTCCAGTGGCTACCCTCCTGTCCACCTCTGTGCTCCACTGCCACAGGCATCCTGTCCCACAGATGCTGCTTTAACCAAAACCAAGATGCTTCCTATGAGGATCTGTGTGACAGTTTCAGCTTCCACCCCCACCCTTGTTTCCAGTTGTCAAAATTGCACAGGACAGAGTGGGCCACCCTGCTCTCCCCATTGTATTGTTTTAACTACAGCATCATTTGAGGGTAGACCAATTTAAGAAATAATTCTTTTTTCTACCCAAAGCCTCTGAAGCAGTAATGTAAACAAAGGGTTTTATTTACATACAAAAATAACAACATCAAAAGAACAAAGGATAGTATAGAAAAGCTAGGCACACTGCATTCAGAACAATTTGTATACAGAAAACATGATGCGAAAATTATTTTTGCTGTAACAGAAAACCCTACCCCTACCTTTTGGTGGTAATTAAGTTTTCATATAAAATTGTTCTAATTAATTTTTGCTTTTCCTATGTATGGTTTCTGATACTCCATCCTTCACCCTGGGCCTGGGTGTCTCTGCTTAATTCCTCCCTCTTTCTCTCTCTACCTCTTTTTTTTTTTTTTTTTTTTTGAGACAGGGTCTCTTTCTGTTGCCCAGGCCAGAGTGTAGTAGCATGATCTCAGCTCAGCACAATCTCCACCTCCTGGGCTTAAGCAATCCTGCCAGTTCTGCCTCCTGAGTAGCTGGGACTACAGGTACATGCCACCATACTCAGCTACTTTTTTGTAGAGACAGGAATTCGCCACATTGCCCAGGCTGGTCTCCAACTCCTAGGCTCCCAGTGACCCACCTGCCTTGGCCTCCCTAACGGCTGGGATTACAGGTGTGAGCCACCATGCCTGGCCAATTCTTTTTCTCTGCTGCACATCCAGATGCATCCAGAGCCAGGCAGAGCACTGGGCTTGACAACATACCCTAGAATCTCAAAAATGCTAAGCTAAAGTTTCCTTAAAACATCTAGAAGGGAAAACAACAGGTTCAAGTATCATGTGTTCTTGTGCCAGCTTTGCAATGCATCTGTGTAGTAGGTAAAAATACAGCTTTAGAGCAGAAAGATCTGAGGTCAAACCCAAAATTTTCATTGTCTAGTTGTGGGTCCCTGGGAAGAATGTTTGTCTCTAAATTTTTGTCTCTCCTCCAAATGAGGAGTATAATAATACCTATCTTGAAGAGGTTTATGGAAATTAAATAGCATAACATGGTATTTAGAAAACATGTAGCGTACGCCCTGGCATATATTAGAATAGTGCAAAAGAAATTGCAGTTTTTGACATATAAAAGTAATGGCAAAAACCGCAGTTGCTTTTGCAACAACCTAATAATAAGCATAAAATTACTATTCACTTGTATATTTAAGACTGACCAATGTTATTTTATCCAGAGACTTTCTAATGAAGACCTTGGTGTATAGGAATAAGAAATGGGCATCATTGGCTGGGCACAGTGGTTCACGCCTGTAATCCCAAACTTTGGGAGGCCGTGGTGGGTGGATCAGGAGTTCGAGACCAGCCTGGCCAACATGGTGAAACCCGGTCACTATTAAAAATACAAAAAATAGCTGGGGATGGTGGTACATACCTGTAATCCCAGCTACTTTGGAGAGGCCGACCAGAAGAACTTCTTGAACCTGGGAGGCAGAGGTTGCAGTGAGCTGAGATCGCACCACTGCACTACAGCCTGGGTGACAGAACAAGACTCTGCTCCCCATCTCCCAGCCACACAAAAAAAGAAATGGGCATAATTTATGCTAGGTTGATGAGCAACCTTTCATAGGGTGAGACTTGTCTCCAGATCCAGTAGATTTACTCAGTTTACCTTTGAAGTAAGGATGCACATTCCATAGGGAAGAAGGGGAAGGAGCCCTGCCAACGTGGAGTGTGCCTTGATGACCGCTTCCTGTTGGAACATTCGTCACCGTCCTCACTCTCAGTCCTGGGGCAGCCTGTCTCCAGGGGAAGAAGCCTATCTCCCACCTGCCTGTCTCTCTGGTTTATGTCTAAAGCACCATCACCCTTCTGCAGTGCAGTGATGTTCCTTTCCAGGTAATGCTACCCCTATACCCCATCTTAGACCTTGGGCTGGTCAACCATAGTAGATGGGGTGGGCTAATGAGAGGCAGGACACAGTCCCTAGTGTGGGGTTGTCCTGAAGCTGAAGTAGAAGCACAGACACTGGGAGATGTCCTGTCTGGCAGCCAGAAGAGAATATCTAAAGAGCATGGCCAATGCAGACAAGCAGTGAACAGTGTTAACACGCCTGTTGGGGGAAAGGAGTGTCCTACAGGCCAGGTGGACACAAGGATTAGAAGTCTGGGATTAGGTGACACTCAGAAAAATAAACAGCCTCAGGACGTTCTATGATTAGGGGATATGGAATGGAAAGTCAGAGGCAGAACTCCACTCTCAGGAAGTGGTATGGTAAAGACTAGAATGTTTCCCACGCAGGAAGGATTAGGATAGTCATGAGGACCCAACGCAGCCTTGATTGAGAAAATAAGGATATTTGCTGCCAGGACTGGGAAAGAATGTAGTGTCTGCATCTCAAGGCCAAAAGTTCAGGTATGATTAATACAGAAGCCATGCATTAGAGGTTAGAGAGCTTTCTCTAAACCATTTTGCTAAAATGAAGGTTTGGTCCTAAAGATAAGAATGGAGTTGAGCTTTCAGGCTGAAGTCCTGGGTAGGAGAAGGAAGATGGCAGACAGACAAAGAGAAACAAGATTTGAGAGGTCGGAATGGAATCTTTGAGTACTCAGCCATGTATATAACCAGTTCTGCTAACAAAATAGGATCTGTAGCAATATATTGCCATTACTTTCAATGACAAAAAAAAACCCACAATTACTTTTGCACCAATCTAATAATTCAGTAATAAAGGACTCTGTGTGTTCTATGTCTCTGAAGAGAAACACATTTATTAGGTTAACTGTATTCTAAATTATATCTCTTCCATCCAGAATTATGCAGGGCAATTGAACTAACAAGCTTGTTTCACTGGGTGTTGTGTTCTGCCTACTCTCTATCCCAAAACATTATTTTCTCATGCTGAAGACCAATGGCCAAATAAAAAATGGAAATACCTGTCCATGCTAAGCAGCTGTGAGGAGCCACACTGTTTCATGACTGTTGAGAATTGCACCTTGAGAAATGCCTTCAGCAGCGGAAGTACACAGGTTGCTGGTATGCCTTTGTCACCCAAAGAGGTTACAGGATTCCCTGGCAGGCCACCAACCCACAGCCTCCATGACTTATAGACACCTCAAGGCTTTGTGCAAGGTAGAGGTTCCTGCTAAGGGCATTTCTGCCTAACCTTGTTCATGGGTTAGTTTTTGCTGCTGTTGTTTTTTCTTTTGGCCCCGTTATGAAATTTAACCCATTTTGCTTGTGGAATCTTTCATAGAATAAGAAAAATACCATGAAGTGAATCACCAACAGTGATAATGAAATCTTTCCCTGGGAAATGTTTGTGTCTCCCACATTTTCTTGACCTCAAAACCTCTTTAACAGATACGTTTTAGAGAAAACCTTTTCTGGGCAAGTGGCTGGCTGAGCCACGCACGGTTCCCTTGGTTGTATGTCTGTGTGCTCATCTTTGGGGTGGTGGTGTGATGTTCTCATCCCCTGAAGTGGGGCAGGAGGGTGGACAAAAAGTGTCAGGAAGTGTCTTTTTGTGGCTAATAGCTATCCCTGGCTTCTGGTTCCTCCCACTTTAAAACATACACAGATGGTGGGGCTGAATGCTTGCTGGTGTCCTATTCTGGACTCTTTCTGAAAAGGCTAATATCATACCACAAAAGAGAAAAGGTAACAAAAAACAGCAGCAGAAGCTAGGGGCTCATGGGGAATGAGGCAGCTCTTTCGTGTAGGAAGAATGAGTTGAATAAGACATGTACATTATTATGGTAAGTTAGGATCAGGAAAAATGTTTTCCAAAGGTTCCTGCAAAACTGTATGTGAAAGAATACAGCTTAACCCTACTCAGCTAAACATGCCCACGTGAACTATAATTTGGCAATAAACGGCGTCACACAACATACTATTATGCTCAGTTTATAAGACACAGTGTCCACAAAAAGTAGCACAAATTATCATGATTTCTACTCTACCAGGCCCTTGGGTGGCTAAGTTATGAGGAGAGCTTAATATATGGCACTACTTAGCAAAGCACTGAGAAAGGGTGATTGAATTTTACTCGAGGCTCCTAGGTTTGGGATAATTCTTTCCTTTAAGAGAAAATGAATGGGTATGCTCTGGTTCTTTAGTTTGGAGCTGGAAAAGAGAACATTATTTGGGGATTTACCAACTCTTCAGTCCCTTGTCCTTATACATCTGCCTTCTGCCATCAGTCCCCAAACCACAAGCTTTTAATTTTCTCTGAAGATTAAACCAATATTTACAAGTAAGCCTGCATTTATCCTAAAAACCCTTTACTGGAAACTATTGGTTTCAAGTAAATGTTAAATCTTGTTTAAGAACTATTGCCCCTCCTTGGTGGAGCAGGCAAAAAGAACACTGCATTTCTGTTAGGAAAACGAAGAAGAAAATTTTCTATCATATCTATCAAATGGAACACCTTTTCAAGGCGTTCATTTGTCATGACTTTTCTAGGGTTTCTCATTAGTCATCCAATCCAGTCATTCCTAAATGTTGGCAAGGAATTACTTCCTGTGGAGGGCTTTAGTAGAGTCAGATATAAAAATACAGAGTTCCATAAAAAAGTAAAAACATATCTGGTCTGATATAGATAGCCTAATAATATGAGATTTAATAGAAAGCATACAGTATCAAAAAGTACATTGTCCCCAAAACGACTTGCTATAAACCCTGTTTTTGCCTTCCTACCACTTGTCATTGGAGTAGACAAATGTTCTTCATCTATTTAAGGACAACATACTTCTGCTTCCAATAACAGAAATAACTGCAGAAAATTCTTAGAAATTTCTAATGAGGTTCTATCTTTTATTTGGAGATTTTGGTAATTAGTGGAGCCTTCCACTCGCAGAATCTAGATAATTGCAATAGGAATCTGGGCAAACATCCAAGATCTAAGGGAAAAGTCTGCGTGTATCATCAATATAGATTGCTCTAAGGATGTTCCAAAGATCATATAAGAGGTCATTTTAAAGATCTTCCAGCATGTCTCAGAAAAGATAGAGCATCTCAGTCAAATTCCAGGTGAGGAGCTTACATGTGGCCTATCTAAATTATTCTCATAACAGAGGAAGACAAGCTCTGGTCTTGTCTCAGCTGTTTTGGTCTATTGTTAGGTCTGTGTGAATCACACTTACAAAAGAGCCTGGCTTAGGGCAATGGATGAAAATCCCCGCAGATTCCTCTCATAGACCTTATTGTCTGCTTTTCTGGGGAAGACACAAATAAGCCTGACATTGCAGCCTTGGCAGGAACATGCAGACTTCAATGGCCACCATGACATTCTCTCTCTCAGCCACATTTCATGCTTCCAGACTGTGTGGAAGGAAAACTAAGGCCTCTTCCTGTGATGTTGAGGGCCCCTTCCCTGAGGCTATAAATGGGGAAACAGGCCTGGTATAGCATATAGTGAGGGTTGGGAGGCCAAGGACTTGAGTTCTAGTCCTCCTAGCCTTGCCAGAATGTAATGTGTCTTCATCCTTGAAGTTAGGGATTAAATATGTATGTGGTTTTTATATTGTGTGATTGTGGATTTTGTTTTTGGTTTTTAGGAGTTGAATCCTTTCTGAAAATAATATTTTAAGAAGGTTCACTGATATAAAATATATAAAATCAATGTAGCTTTGGATGAAATTAGGAGAATACAGAGTCCCATCCATCCCAACGGTTCCAGTGTAGGTAAGCACAACGGTTCCTTGGTAAGCACCAGAAGGGGTTTCACATAAGTCTATGTGCAGGACCAACTGATCTTCAAATATCCTTTATGCATGAACACAATTTCCAGTTTACGTATCCTTTGAATTTTCATGTTATGAATTATCTATCTGGGATTATTTCCTCATGAGAAAAATGAGATTATAAACTTCAACAGGAATAAATGATCAGAAAACTGAACATGGAGTCAGAAAAATTGCTCCAGCCCTGAGACTTCCATTTCATGAACATGAGACCTGCAAAGGTCACTCTCAATTATTCTGAATTTATCCATCCTATGATATGAACTTGGCAAGGTACTAGTGGAAACTAGTTGAGATAACAGTTATTCCTCACTATTAAAGTCTTCACTCTCAGGCCAGGCATGGTGGCTCATGCTTGTAATTCCAGCACATTGGGAGGCCGAGTGAATCATAAGGTCAGCCTGGTGAAACCTCGTCTCTACTAAAAATACGAAAAATTAGCTGGGCATGGTAGCATGTGCCTGTAATCCCAGCTACTAGGGAGGCTGAGGCAGGAGAATTCCTTGAAACAGGGAAGCAGAGGCTCCAGTGAGCTGAGATCGCACCACTGGACTCCATCCTGGTAGACAGAACAAGACTTCATCTCAAAAAATAAATAAAATAAAATAAAATAAAATCTTCACTCTCTAAACCCAGGAACCAAATATATTTGGAGAAATATTTTTAATATAAAGATTCCTTATAAATTTGAACACATAATTTTATTTTTATCTCAAAGAATTATTTTATCTGAAAATATTTTTGTGATGGCTTAATGCTCTAAAAGATGTGAAAGTGCTTAAGAAGTTGAGTTCCACCCAAATACGAATTATGTTTTATATCAATTATTGAAGGAAGTTGATATTAAGTTACAAAGATGGCCAACTTCTGTTACAAATCTACACCAGTTTATCAAATGACCCTAATTTTAAATAATTGTATTCTTTATGACCTGTTCCAGTAGCTATAGCTGTCACAAAAACTGGCTTTGATTTCCGGGAACAGTTCATGATATCAATTGTCTGCAAATCAAGCATGGAAACAAATTATCAAGCATCAAACTTTAAAAATAAAAACAAAAAACTCTGAGCAAACCCCAGGAAATTGGAAGAAAAATAAAATGTGATCCTTTACAGTCAAGAACCTGAAATTACAGTTGAGAAACAGTATCAATATAGTATGAGTCTATGAGATACCATCATGAGAGGCTAATGCAAGCTGCTACAGATGTGATTCTGAATATCAGATTGGAGAAATTCATAGACAGCTCAGAAGAGCTAGAGTCATTGGAGCTACTTTATGAAAAAAAAAAAAAGAAATAAATAGAGTCTGACAGGGCAGGTGACTGGGATGGTAGGGGCAGGATGTATATACAATCTGCATATAATAGAAGAACTATGCCAGGTGTGGAATTATTGAAATATTCCCATTGCCCCTCCCTTAAATGCAGATCCTTTCCAGGGACAGTGCCCCAAAACACATATACATCCCTTTACAATAGCACAACTGAAGAGATCATTTTCAGCATGGTGGGGGTCTCCAAGGTCCTGCTCTCCTCTATGACCACATTTATCCTCTTGAGTTGGAACTCATGATATACTGTTAAGTATTTTGAATATCACTGCTGTTCAGAGTGATGAGTAGCAATGGTGTTCCAGGCAGATCACCAGCCTAACCCAAAGCCTTGAGCTAAGTTATTGGTTTACTGGAGGCTGTGCAGAGGATCTGAACTTCAGGAGTAAAGAACACTCATCTCTGATTCCATAACTCCTTCTTCAAGATGGCAGCCTGGATGGCCATTTCCCCAGTTAACATAAGTTACTTTGTCCTTAGGATTGTTTACATAAAGCTGAGAATTAGCCATCTAATTGGTCTATCAGTTACAAGTGGCCTCTGATATGCCAAGCTCAACAGTGAGTAGGCAGAGTTCTTGCCTCTTGGTGTTTACAATCTAGCAGGGGAGAGATATTCTTTCTTGCTGCGTTAGCTTCCCAGGGCTGCTATAACAAGTTATTACTCACAGAAATTTATTTTGCCACAAACTGGGAGGCTAGAGTATGAAATCAAGTTGTCTGTAGGGCTGCACTTTCCTATGGCTCCAGGGAAGGGTCCTTCCTTGCCTCTTCCAGGTTCTGGTGGTTCTTGGCTTGGAGCTGCATAACTATAATCTCTGTATATGTCTTCACATGATTCTCTTATCTGTGTTTGTGGCTTAAACCTTAGAAGAACACCTGTTACTGGCGTTAGGGGCACCCTGACTCCAGGATGATCTTTAACTTAATCGCATCTGCAAAAACTCTTATTCTAGAGAAGGGCACATTCTCAGGTTCTGTTCTGAGGGTTAGAATATGGACATATCTTTTTGTGGGGCCACCACTCAGCCCCACTATACTTACCTTGAAAGAAATCAGGTGTGTGGAGTTGGGGATTAAGGAAGGCCTTCCTGAGGCCATGTTGATCAAGACCTGAAGGATGCCAGGTAGAGGCAGGTGGCATAAGGAGCGCTCCAGGGTTAAGGAGGATAATGGGCACAGGCTGGAGGACAGAGGTGTGGAGGGACAAAAGACTTTAGAAGAATCTGCCTTGGATGGAACAGAAAGTACAGAGCAAGTAGATGCTAAAATTTTCCCTAAGAGCAATGTAAGTTCAATGAAACATTTTCATATGGGAAATGAAAAAACTAGATTGTTTTTAAAGTCTTGTTCCAGCTGCAGTGTGGGGAGAATTGTTTGGCAGGAGTCAAGAGAAGATTTGGGGAGATCTGTGTAGATAATTGCAGTATTTGGGGGAGAAATTGCAGTGGCCTAGATTATTGTGGAACCAATGGAACTAGAGCTATGCGGGCTTCTCTGACAGATATGCAGGAAAGGGAACGAGCAGAATTTGGTCCGGTTTGAATGTGAGAGTTAAAGGGAATGAAAAAGCCAAGAATGACATCCAAGCTTCCAATGTGAACAATTGGGTACAAAATATTGCCCTTTACTATACAGGAAACACCAGAGGGGTGGCCAGTTGTTTCTTTGTTTTGGCCGAGGAAGGGGGTCACTTAGTTTTCTGATTTCCCAGGGAAGAAAGGGAAGCACTCAAAGGCCATGTGATTTAACCAGGCTGAGCAGAAAGCAGCAGCAGAGCCCAGGAGAGAGCTCAGGGCTCTCACCCTCAGCACTTCGTTCCCGTCACTGTACATAGGCTGCCTTCCCTTCCTGTTATCTAAATCTGCTCTCTATTGTGCTTTTATTTTGAGGTTGAAGGATTTTTTTCTAAGTGCAGAAAGCAATTTTTATTCTATGTAAAAATCATCTCCATCTGCTTTATTAAGGGGTCTCACCCTTGCCTTACAATTTCAAGAAACCTTTGCTTGCCATTCACAGGTAGAAGTATTTCTGCCCTAAGCTGAGATTGGATAAGGGGAGCTGCAGGAGCTATGTCTTACTATCATTTCTAGGTTGTCTTAGAGCTTAGCATAGCCTGTGAATGTCTGTTCTTTGGGGATACTCTCCTGTGTCACATGCGATTTCTCAGAACCACTTTGTTTGGTTGTACCTATTTCCAACTCCTCAATTCATTTTAAGGATTGCTACTCTAGCCCTTCATTTATGAAACTTCACTCACTATTTTACTGACTCTCCTCACCAAATAAAAATATTTAAAAAGAGAGAACTAGCATTTACTCACAAAAAGGACAATAATGAAATATGCTTGATCCTCAAAAGATGTGGAGCTCTGGGCCAGTGAAGCCTCATGTTTGTGTTGATTCTTATTTGGTGAAAACTGAGTGATCTATTTCTAACTGTTCTTCTAATGTTTGCAATCAATACCTCATACTCAAGTGACAAAATATATGAACAGTATTGTTACTCTGTATCTTTTCTCAAGGATCTGCAGTAGTTCTTACGCTCTGAAATTTTTGTTTTAATTTGCTTATTGATTGATTTGAGATAGGATCTTGCTTTATTGCCCAGGCTGGAGTGCACTGACACAGCCATGACTCATTGCAGTCTCAACCTCCAAGGCTCAAGTGATACTCCTGCCTCAGCCTCCCAAGGTGCTGGCATCACAAGTGTGAGCACCATGCCGAGCTTCTATGATTTTTAATAGAAAAACATGTTTACTCTCTAAAATTGAGTTACCAACAATAGTCTATGGCCTTTATAACATTCATAACCCAGTTTCTTGCCAGCCCTATAGGGATTAGGAAGAAGATAGAGCCAGGGGATTAGAGAGAGTTTCAAAGCTAAATTTAGGGAAGTATTACTTTATCTTTGGAAAGATGTTTGATTACCTAGCTAATTATTGTCGCCATGCTTTAAAATAACCTATCTTGTGATTTGGTTTCTGTTGGCATTATACTTTATTTTAAGAGGACTCCACGGAAAATCAGGGAGGTAGTAACTCTGTCTAGAACACCAAAACTTATAATTTTGTAAATTCCTGAAGCCACTGCTGTATAAAAATACATGTCTTATATTTACATTCATATCTGAATGGCCTTTATAACATTCATAATGCAGTTTCTTGGTTTCCATTATACAATGCCAGAGGGGGTAAATGAGTTAGGATAGCTTTCAAACCAAATTGTTTGGATTGCCAGATCATTGCAAAAAACACAGGAAGATTTAAAAATTACATAGGGCTTTGCAAAGCTGTGGAGCATGAGCTCCGCCTTCTCTTGTCCTGTACAGTCAGAGAGCGTTTCTAATATATAAAACAGACTTAGGACTCTTTGGGCTGTAAATTTTCCTTGGTTCCAGTCAGCCAGAGTGGTGGGATAAAGGAGAGAATTACTGCTCGACTCACATGTTTTGAAATAAGCCCACTTATGCTAATATTATTCCCTCCTACACAAAATAAAACAAACAAGCAAAAGGTCTTAAGGAAAGAATGAAGTTAAATCTTCTGTTTGGATTTTTTACAGAAAAAGCAGAATTCCGGTAAGCTGCATATGGTAAAGGAATAAATATGTTCCTCAGATTAGCAGTACAGAGTAATATTAAAGATTATAGCTAGAAATATTGTCTTACCTAACACCAATTTTATCTATGTCTCACAACTTACCTATTAACTATGCACTGAAGTAGAGCTGAAAGGTACTATGACTCTTTCACATATGTTCCCAGGAATGATCATCTCTGCTGAGCTGATCAAAACATGAGCCTATTTTGTTATTAAGCATATTTTGTTATTGTCCCTTTTATGACATCTCTTGACCCTGCAATTTCTTTGATTTTGTGAATGTTCATGACATTTGGTTGAATTTCTTTTCCTATACTTATTTGGATTTATTTGTTTTCTGTTTTATTGATAAAGTGTTCACTGTGTACACGGCATCCTGTAGTTCTAAGGAAAATAGAGATCATTAAGACACATTCCTGGGCCGTGAGAAGTGTGTCATCTCATAGAGAAGCTGTAGTGGAATACAGTGAACCAGGGCATAAAG
>PVKP010007862.1:0-75167 GCA_004027715.1 Plecturocebus donacophilus
GAGAGAGAGTCTAGAGTCTCTTATTGGACATATTATTCTAAGAGCAATGAGAAATCATTTACAAATTCAAACCAGTGTCAAAACTAATTTGACTACACGCCAAAGAATGTGGGGGGAATGAATGGGTATAGAATAAATGATAGGTAGACATTTAGGAGGATAGGGGAGTGGTGTAGAAATGACAGTAAAATCAACAAGTCCTTATGTAAACTGAGCATAGGGGATGAGAAAGAGGCAGTTGCTAAGAGTAGATATTGGACATCGACACCTGGATGAATGATAGTACGGCAAACATTAGAAAATTCTGGTGGGAAAGATCAGGACTTTAACTTGAGAAACTTCAGTTTTGAAATGTCTGATCTAACAAAGAAGACCTGTAAAGTAAGGTACTCTGAAACTCAGGTAATAAGTCTGGACTGAAAAATATGGGCTGAGTAAGATTTCTGAGGGGGACTGGTGCATCATAGAAGCTAGGCTAATAAAATCTTACAAGAAGGTGTATGTGATTAATGCTGCTGAAAGATAAGTAAGAGCAGAGGTGAAAAATAACCTGCATCTAGTATATTTTCCTCTCACATTTTTGCTATGAATTAGACATTTAAAAAAAAATTCATTTCACATCAAAGCCTAAGAAATATTGCCTTGTGAGGACAGGCAGTGGGCTCAGAGTCACACATGGGACCATTCTAGAGGCAGCAGCTTCCTTGGAATAAAATTATTCTAAAGAGTGTGCAAAATCCTACTCAAGGAACAGGAGTTGAAATTTTCCAAACATTCTGCTCATCTGAATTAGCTTTCATAGAATACTTAAACAAATACTTATATTATCTCCACCCCAATTACTAATTCATCTGTAATGCCACAGGGACACAGAAAGAGGCAAATAGGGTAGTAGTATAAAAAGTCCAATATATGCAGAGTGTCAGTAAAGATTATTTTAATGGAAAGAACCACTGAATGAAATTGTTAGGTCTAGGTTCTAATGTCGGTGTGTTACTCAAATATATATTGAGTGACTCACAGAATCTCTAGAAGTTTTTGATTTTTAGTCTCAAATTTTAAAATGTGTACTCATCATCCTGAGTGAAAAATGAAACAATAAAACACTGAAAAGATCTATAAAAATAAAGCTCCTAATCTCTCCATAATCCTTCCTTATGCCACCCCTTCCAATAATCAATGTTAATAGCCTAGTAAGTATGCTTTTATATTGTTTTTCATAGTAGTAACATGACATACAAACACACACACAAAGCACACATTTTATTTTTAAAAAACTAGGGATCACAATAAGCACATTACTCTATAAGTGGCTTTTCTGATTTGACAAAAGCATATTGAATATCCCTCAAGTATAATATATATAGATCTAACTTAAATTTGTTTTCTAATAACTACACAGTATTCCCCAGTGTGGAAACACTATGATGCACTCAACTACTTTGCTATTGATAGACATTAGAGGTACTGAAATTTGCATCTTAGAATTCACATAATGCAGAAATCAATATCTCATATAAATACTAAAGCATCCAGTACTGCCAAATGTTGTAAACATCTGTGAAAAGAGCATATTACATTATAACATGGAATTATTCTAAGGATTTTTCTCTTTTAATCCTATTATAAAATAACATATTTCTGATTATTGATGGAAGTTACACAAAAAACTCATTCTGAGCTAATTTCCTTGATTCTTACATCCCTGGAGTGAAAGGGTACCTAAGCAGTAAGAACAAACTCCATATGTTCCCATGATCAAAGCTACCAATCCCTGTATCTGGGCCCACAAATACTGCTTCTCCTTATCATATAGGATGAATCATCCATCTTCCTATCCAAGGCCAAGCTCTCCAACGGGTATGCTAGATGCTATTGCCCCTCACCTACCAGACATTACTCTAGAAATTATCTCATCTACTTCATCATCAATCTTCCTTCTCTAGTTGATTTTCCCATCAATATACAACTATCCTGTAATTCATCCACTTCAAAACAAACATTCCATTTCCTCTTGATTCACTGGCCCATTTATCCACAATCCTTTATAGCAAACTACTCTAATAAGTGGCATAGTTGTCCATATTCATTCCTTTTTCTCTCTTGGCGGTTCTCTTCTCTTTTTTTCTTGATCCCACTCTAATCAGGTTTCTATCATTATCACCGCCTCTCTCTCAAAAGACCGAGGACTTCCATCTAGCCAAATGTAATGACCCTTTGCTTGTTTTCCTCTTAATCTACCAGCAGCATTTGGACTAGTTGATCACTCCTTCTTAAAAATTATTTCACTTCTCTTATTTATTTATTTATTTAGAGACAAGGTCATGTTATGTTGCCCAGGCTGGTCTCGAACTCCCAGGCTCAAGTGATCCTCCTTTCTTGACCTCCCAAAAATGCTGGGATTACAGGCATGAGCCATCACAGCCAGCCCTATGTTTCTTCTAATTTAACATCTCTCAGGTTTTTCCTCCTATTTCACTGGCTGCGTCTCAGTGTCCTTTACTGTTTCCACTCCACCCTCAACTAAAATGTAAACTCTATAAAGACAGGACTTGTTTGTTTGTTTTTGCCTCTTTAGTGAACTGCTGAATACCCCAGCACTCAGTGTAGGGTCTGGAATATAGGAGACCATGGAACAAATCTATACTATGCTGAAAAAAAGAAAACGATTTACTTTTAACTGAATTGTCAAGGTAGATACTGGTAATTCTAGCACTGTGGATCCTAAAAGTTCTTATTAATTTGTAAAATACCTAAACAGAATTAATTATATTCTCTCACAAAGCATTTTCCATGACTTTCCTAGCTTAATTAATAAGAAATCATTCATTTCCCTGAACAACTAGGATATTCAAAAGCACACTTAAATCCATATTTAATCAGTTGCCAATGTCTATAAGGTTTTATGTTCACCATATCCCCTCCAACCAGATGCCTTGGCCTGTATCCTTCCATAGCTTTACACTGTTAACAGATTAATCTCCCTGAACCAGAAGACTGAGCATGGTATTTCACAACCGATAAATGTTATTAACTCCCTGAAAGCAACAGATGAAATACAAACTTCTCAGACTGGTCTTCAAGGCCATACTAAATGCAGAACCTTTCTGCCCCATTACCTTCATATAGTGGCTCCTAAATATCCATAAAACAGAAACATTCTTTTTTCCTGAAGTAGATACATGCATTCTTGCAGTAATGTCATTGATTTTATAGATTTATCTTTACCCAGAACAACCCATTCATCATACTTGTCAAATTGTACTTCACATGATTTTACCTCAAACAGATTTCTCATATCCCATCTGTTTATATCATATGCCACTTTTTTTTTTGGAAAGCATCCCTGTTTAGTTAAATGATATCTAAATGACCCCACTTTGTGGCCAAATAATGCTCACTTAGATCATGTCCATATGATGCCCCATGTAGTCTTTCTAATGATCATTTCTACTCTTGTATAAGCTGTATATTGATTCCTTATTGATGATTAAATTCTGTACAGCACCTAACATAATATTTTGTGCATAAAATATGCTTAAATTTAAAAGTTGTTAATGTAGGGCAATCTTCAGCTAAATATAATTTTGAACTTGGATTTAAAAGAAAAATAGAGTGCGCAGTGGCTCACATCTGTAATCCCAGCACTTCGGGAGGCCAAGGCTGGTCAATCACGAGGTCGGGAGTTCAAGATCAGCCTGGGAAACATAGTGAAACCCTGTCTCTACTAAAAATACAAAAATTAGCTGGGCATGGTGGCAAGCACCTGTAGTCTCAGTTACTTGGGAGGCTGAGGCAGGAAAATTGCTTAAACCTGGGACTCACAGGTTGCAGTGAGCCAAGATCGCGCCACTGCACTCCAGCCTGGGCAACACAGTGAGAGTGTCTTAAAAAAAAAAAAAAAGGAAAAAGAAAAATAGTTCATGTAGCTAAATATATTATGATGAATATATTAATTTTAAATAAGTGACTTTTAAAATACAGATATGTGATGTTATATCTGCATACATATATTCTGTTGTAAAAATATGCCACCCCATCAGATAAAGTTATTCAAATTCGTGTAATCCATTGTCATATTTTACAGATACTAAAACTTTATAGTTACACAATTACCCAATTTTAGTTAATGTACATAGTATATTTGTTTGCATATTACCTTGACATATACACTGAAATGTAAAATATTTTCATCTGAATTTTTGTAGAGCTAAGTAATTGATAATGTGCTCCAACGATAAACTACAGAAGTAGTCACTTTCTATACCCAGGGAGACACTAATTAATCTTGAATAATCCTCTGAGACACAGAATATAAGCAATATGCACACAGGAAGGAAATAATAATACACCAGAAAATAGAGAGGAAAAACAGACTACATATAAGCAAATAAATGAATATGATAGGTAATATCTAGTGTTACTTCTGAAGTTAACTTTGGGGAAATTATGAAATTCCCAGGACTAATTCTGAAACAAGTTTATATGTGTTTCTCAGCATTCTATGGAGAAAATCTATGAAGAGAAATTTGGGGCTGGTGCTAATCCAACCACTGACAAGGGGAATACTCTGGGTATGGCTTTGTTTTCATAGGCTAATCAGCATTAATCTCAAAGCTTGAGATTGGATTAGTTTGCCTGAGGGATATATACCTAAACAAAACAGGTGGCTTATTAAGAGGAAAGAGGGGTAAGCCTGGCTGGGTAGGCAAGCAATGCTATCTGCTAAAACAACCCGTTCCCAGTCTACTATTCCAGTTTTCACCTCTTGCCAGCTCTGATATACCCATATACATGCCTCCAGTATTCTAATCAGGTCTAATGACTTACCATTTCCCCAGCATGTTGCAAATCAGAGCTGGCTTCATAGCCATAACTCCTGGGCAGTCACACAGCAGCATGAAGTCAGAAGAGCCCCATATTTTATTTTTTACTGTGGTAAAATATATATAACATACAGTTTGCCATTTGAACCATTTCTAACAGTAAGATTCAGTGGCATTAAGTGAATTCATATTGCAACTATTATTAATACCATCCATCTCCAGAACTTTTTCACCATCATAAACTGAAACTCCATGCCCATTAAACATAACTACCTTGCCAGGCGCGGTGTCTCACGCCTGTAATCCCAGCACCTTGGGAGGCCTAGGTGGGCCAGTCACCTGAGGTCAAGAGTTTGAAACTAGCCAGACCAACATGGTGAAACCCTGTCTCTACTAAAAATGCACAATTAGCCGGGTGTGGTGGCACATGCCTGCAATCCCAGCTACTCAAGAGTCTAAAGCAAGAGAATTTCTTGAACTCGGGAGATGAGGTTGCAGTGAACCAAGATCATGCCATTGCACTCCGAACTGGGCAACAAGAGTGAAACTCCGTTTCAAAAAAAAAAAAGAACCAACCAAACAAAAAAACATAACTCCCTATTCTTCCCTAGCTCTTAGTAAACACCTTTCCACTTTCTGTCTCCATGAATTTAAATACTCTAGGGGTAATACCTTATATAAGTGGTATTACGCAATACTTCTTCTTTTTCTCAAATGTGGTTTAATGTTTTTCTGTCACTGTCTTAAAACTGTCAATAATTTAAGAACAAGGGCCTTTCCATTTTCATTTTGCATGGGATTCCTCACAAATTAAATAGCCCTGCTGTGAATTTTTATAACCCCTTACCTAGTCTTCTCCATATCAAAAAAAGGTCTCCATGTTCTTCTGGCCTCACCTAAATTTCATCTCCTCTGTGAGGTGAAGAGTAGACACTGCAGTGCCCTAAGCTCCTTAGAGTATTTGTATTTTACTCATTAAAGGCCCACTTCCCATTGCATTGTGACTTTTTAAATATGTCTTTCTTGCTGGAGGAATTGTGTCTTATTTGCTACTGGTGTAACACATGGGTTATGGAATAAATTTAAAATTCACGTGTTGTAGCCCTAACTCCCGGATGTGATGGTATTTGGAGATAACTAGTTTGAGGTGATTCGGGAGGTAATTAGGTTTAGGTGAGGTCAAGAGAGCAGGCCCATATGATAGGATTAGTGCCCTTATAAGAAGAGACACCACGTAATAATCCTGCAAGATCTGCAGATGTACACCAGAACTTACAGAAATGTACAGAAGAATAAATAAATAAACAAATAACACCAAAGACCTTGTTCTTGCTTTCTCTTTCTACCCATTAGGGCACAGGAAGAAGGCAGCAATCTGAAAGCCAGGACAAGAACTTTCAATAGAAATCTACCACACTCACTGATCTCAAATGTTCAGGCTCTGGAAATGTGAGAAAATAAATTTCTGTTGTTTAAACCACCCCATTCATGATATTTTATTATGGGAGCATGCACAGACAACCTAATATGTAGTAAGTGCCCTAAAATATTCACTGAAAGCAACAGTGGCTGTATGCACCCATAATGGATCACATTTGGCATTGCTGTTGGACTTTAAACAGGAACTAAAGGAGGATAATAGAATTATCCATCAGAACAAATGATGATTTTGGTAATCTGGAAACTCTAGTCAGGAACACAATCCAGGCAGTTAAACTGTGACCTGTAACTGACCTGTAACTTCCTAATCTGTCAAGGAAATGCACAAGCATGACTCAAGTGTTGGACTTCGTGTTTTAAGTCAGTGAATGACTCTACGCTAGTGTTTCTCAGTTGGGAGACCTCTAGTTCATTTTCTTTGAAATAAGGCTATCTTACTTCTGTGTATTTTTCATGTCAATCTTGCATTCTCATCAAGGAAGACCTATCATAGACCCAAGAAGTATGGCTACATAGGCTTCACAGCTTATATTATCGCAAATTCACATATCAATAAAATGCATCATAATCTTCAAATGTTGAAGAAAATGTCCTCAAACTGGAGGCTGTTGGCATAAATTAACTCCCTTCCACATCACATTACTAAAACTGAATAAAAAGTTCTTCATGTAGGGGGATCAGGATGGCACTGAGCAAAGGGCCTGCAGCAGCAGGAAGTTGGAGTTATTTGTTTCTGGTCTACCAGCCATGCTCCTACTCTCTTTGTGACTCTGGCAATGAGGCGCTCTCAGCCTCAGTTTCTCATTTGTCAATAAAAAAGACTTCGATGAGCTGGATCTCCTTGAACTCTGAACACACGAAGATTCCCTATAGCCACCAAATTTCCTCTCATGTAAAATGCTAATTACATTAAAAAAAGTTAATCAAAAATAGTTTTCCTTATTGCTAGAAATCAACCATGATATTTTAAATTAAATATTTTAGGATAGTCAACTTTGTGTGACAAAAGAAATACAGAGATTGTACTGACTTTAAATGAGGCTTCTCTAGTGAAGACTGGGAAGCAAGGCACCATGACCTCAAGTTGAACTACTGCTTACACATGTTGGTTTTGAAGGACATGATAGAGGTTATATGCTTCTGTTAATTACTCTTTTTATTATTCTTTTAAGTCATTTAATAGGCTTGTTCTAGTGTTTCTGTTAGGTCCTTTTCTATGGAATGAGACTACCTTACATGTTTGCATCTTTCATGTCAACCTTGTATTCTCATTTGGGTAGGTATGACAAGTAAACGAGTTTGGCTGGTGGGGAGCCTTACATAAAATGAAATGTTATAGTGCTGGGAATTCCTCTTTAATTTTAACTTTAAATTTGATCTTTTGGTTGCATGACTGACCACCTTGTTATTACCTGTACAGAAAAAGGTTCCACCGATAGTGAATGTCTTAGGTCCACAGACCAAAGACAAATGCTGCCATTGTGCAGCATGGTATAATCTGTCAAGGAAATGCACAGGCATTGACAACCATTTCTTTCCAAGGTAAGGGCATTTCACAGGAAAAAAAAATTGCACATCTATCACTTCTCCTTTTACTGTACATTATATTATATCTATTACACCTTGCTGACAATGGCATATTTTTCTCATTTTCCCTCTATTTTGTTGTAACACAATTTAAGGGACATTATCATACCCTTTGTGCAGACCTTCCAACCAACACTTTATCTTTATTAAACATTATATAATGGGTTTTAGGTTCTTGACCTTTACAAAAAATGAACAAAAGTAATTTATGATAGAACTATTCTTCATAGCATACATAGATGACCATAGTCTTTTTTGTTTCATAGTCTTTGTTTTGTTTATTGATTCAGAGGGAAGTATCAAACAATTACTTGATAGATACATTGAACAATACTTTTTTCTTTTTAAATTATGATTATTATTTTTGAGAAGAATACTTTTTTAAAAACTTCAATTTTTTATTTTCTAATATATACCTATACCTTAATTTTCTGTACTGGGAGTGGACAAACTTTTTCCTTAATGAGGCAGTAAATATTTTAGGTTTTGTTGGCCATACAGTTTCTG
This sequence comes from Plecturocebus donacophilus, assembly GCA_004027715.1. Lineage (NCBI taxonomy): Eukaryota > Metazoa > Chordata > Mammalia > Primates > Pitheciidae > Plecturocebus > Plecturocebus donacophilus. The sequence continues at coordinate 8,361 of PVKP010007862.1, forward strand.
TTACAATTAGTCAACTTTGCCACCTGGTGAAAAGCAGCCATAGAAAATATGTAAATGAATCAGTACAGCTATTTGCCCATGAAACATTAGGTAGGCTGGATTTGACCCATGAGCAATTGTTTGCCAGCTCCTGCTCTATCTCCGTGTGTAAGAGGTATTGTATACGTGATAAATATAGGATACCAAAATGTGTTGATTTAGAACACTTTTCTACCAACTGTGTCACTTTGGTCATGTCTTAACATATCTAAGCTTCTTCATTTATAATTTGAAGGAGTTTAGTCCAGGCAAATGTTACCAATTGCTAATATTTTCATAATCACTTGAACAGTCCTTTGACTATTTATTAACAAATGCTAAGAGGCATAGTGCTACAACTGATAAGATTTTTTAAATCTGTAAACTATTTCTTGCTTTTCTTTTAAAAATAAACTTTTATAATTACTCAATAAAATTTCTGAGTGGTTACAAATGAAATGCTCCATTTACTCATAGATGACCTTTTAATATTGAAAAGGAAGGGTCTGAGGACACAATAAATGGTCACGTGAAGGTTAAGACCACGTGAAAGTTAAAGCTGCTGACCCACCTAGCTAAGCAGATGTCACTTTCTTCCTCTCTAATCCCTGTCTGTACTTTTAAAGGAAGGAGTAAAGTTTCAGAGAAAGCTTTATTATTTAAACCTTCTGAAATATATTAGTGACCATGAATATGTGATAATTGTACTAAAAAGATTTGTTATTTTTATAATTTGGGGCTTCTATTAACTGAGGAGAAATCCTAAAATTTGCTTTTCAACGTACATATTTTTTAGTACCAGTGAACTTACATAAAGTTTCTTGCAGAAAATACATAATTTCTATTTTTACCAGAACGTGAAACTACTCACGGTCAGTAGGCCATGTTTAACAAAAGACCTAAGATCTCCAAATTCTGTGCAGTTGCCTAAGGTAGTAAAATTGAATATGTGAGGGTCCAAGGTTTTTAGCATACTAACTAAAAAATCAATGTCAGCTACCACTTTCAGTACTTACATGGGTCATAAAAATCTGCTTTCTACGAAATTACTGGTGTACCACCTGGGAGGAATCTAAGAACAGCTGTGAAAAGGTAAGTGAGCATGTAAAATAACAAAATAATCAATTCTTTTTATCTTTATGTTTCACTTATCAATTTTACTTCCAAGGATAAATCGCAGAGAAATAAGGGAACATAGCAAGTCACTAACATATATTTAAAAACTTACCCATTTTGTTTTTAAGAATTTATCTTAAATTTTAATAAAATGTTATATTTGAACAAAAATTAAAATTTAAGTCTATTCTCTTTATTGTTTACTTTTGTTAGGAGTAAAGGAAGTAATGTAGAAAGTAAAAGTGTTAGTTATAAGACAGCTGTAGTAAGAAGAAAAAGAAGGCAAAAGTAGATTCTAAATCTAACTTTTGGTAGGAAGACTTTATTATAGTTTCAGTATTCAGTGGGGTATTTCTCATGAAACACTTTCTATGGGAAAGGTTGCATATAACAATTGCAATTTCAGCTCTCTTCAGTTTAGTTGTACTCGTATTAAACTTCAGATAAGCTGGAACTAGATCTGAAATGTCATAAATGAAATTTTTCCATAAACTGCACTAAACTTATTTTCTACTTTTTAATTTTAAGAATTATATAACTTTATAAAGCTATATTACTTACAAAGCTTGATTATAAAGCTATATTGAGTGCCTATATTAAGAAAACTGCAATTATTTGAAAAGTAATCATATAACATTATCTTTCTCTGGGAGATAGCTTAATAAGAGATGATTTATAATGATCTCAGTGAAATACATAATGTTAATTTTATTTACTATTTATATGTTGTTTATTTCAGGTTAGACAAGGGGTATCCCATATGTTTTACATGTTAGCAAATTCTAGATTGGTTGGCATTCACTAAATGGAACTCTGTCAACCAAAAAGTTAATACAACTTCAATTAAATGATACTAGATGTTCATAATTATGTCTTCAAATAACTAAAAATTCCTAAATGTTTTTGGAAGCTTCTAAAATCCGAAATAGGAGATACAATGTGGTTGTACTTTTGAGTATATTTTAGTGATCCCATTGTAATAGCCCATTTAAAAATGTGTGTTGTGTCACATACCCATTACCCCATATGCTGTAAGATAATACCGCTTTGTAATAATTGCAGCCAAGGCAGAAAGTTTTAAACAGCTAAGCAGAAAATGTTTAAAATAATAGCTAAGGTTAACATAGTACTTATAAAATAGTAGGCACATTTCTTAATATGTATACACATATATAAAATGAAATGACGTGATGAAATGACACTCTGAGGTAAATACTACCTTCTCCATTTTACATATGAGGAAATTGAAGGCCAAGAAGATTAAGTAAATTGCCCAATAATTGATTAAGTAAAGAATTGATTAAGTAAATGGCAAAGGACTTGATTTCAATTGAATTTGTTGTGGTTCCACGACATACATTCTTAGCCACCATGCTGTGCTACCTCAAGAGTTATCTTCTCAGTGAGCGATAGTTTATATTCAGTTATTGATTGCAATAATCCCATGGCTTTTCAGTCTGTTCTCTACATTATTGAAAATGCTTAAAGAGGGAAAATATCAACCATGTAAAGAAAATCTTCCAATTAACACTATTTTCAGGAGAAACTGCTTCATATCTGTTAAGATAACTAGTATTATACAAATTTGGTTTCTGAGCAAAGTAATAAATTATTTTTCCATGAAATTCAATCAGTCAAAGGAGCAAGTTTCTATTTTTTTTTTAATGGTTTGTTGAGCTGTAGTCTTAATTAGATGCAAAGAAAATTTAGGAAGGAAAGTATCAGTATTCCTGACAGTATTTTTTCATATCTAAAATCCTAAAGCCATGGTAAAATTACACTACATCTTTCCTCTAGAAAAATGTCTTTTAAGATGGCAAATTATCACAAGATATAAGGTCTATTAAAATTGTCATGGTAATTTTAAGCTGTAATTTAGAAAGTTTAGTAGCCATTTTCTCTTTTATTTATTTATTTATGAAACTGAGTCTCTCTGTCACCCAGGCTGGAGTGCAGTGGCGTGATCTCAGCTCACTGCAACCTCCGTCTCCCGGGTTCAAGGGATTCTCCCACCTTAGTCTCCTGAGTAGCTGGGACTACAGACACACGTCACCATGCCTGGCTAATTTTTGAATTTTTAGTAAGGATAGAATTTCACTATGCTTGCCAGGCTGGTCTTGAACTCCTGACCTCATGATCCGCCCACCTCGGCCTCCCAAAGTGATGAGTTTACAGATATGAGTTACCATGCCCAGCCCATTTTCACATGTTGGAAGAAAAGAGGAGGGTACTAATTTATATGATTTATGTTTTTCTCACTTGTAAGAAGAAATTATGGTGATGAGATAGAAACTTAATTTTTAAAAAGTATTTTAAAGAGAAGAGAAATAAACGTTTAATATATGTTCTTTTAGTAAGATTTTATGTCTTAATTATGCTATCAAATAAAAATCACATAATATTGTCCATGCATTATATTATGCGTTTTCAGCATGATACAGTTTGTGCTTTTTAGGATTATATTATTTATATAGGAGATAATTTTCAAGGTCCTTTTCTTTATTTTTTTACAAATCAGATAAATGGGTTAAGAAAATTCATTGATGTTCTCTTGGAAAATATTTAAATTCCTCTTTATTTGACAATATATTTTTTTCTTAGTTCTATGATCTTTGACTGTTAAATGCATGCAAAAAAAAAAAAAAGCTTGAAAATAGATACCTCATCATGAAAGAATTTCCCCTCATTATATGCACAAGCAACAATTGTACGTTTTCTCATGTGTATATATGTAAGTTAATCTGCCTCTGTACACCATTTTTATCTTTATTTTCATCATAGTATTGCAGTCTGCTTCCCCCACTGAGCAGTAATTTCCATATTGGCAAGTGACTTGTCAATATTGTCCAGAGTTTTATTAACTGTAGCTAGCACTTGCCTGGCACATAATAGATGCTGAATATATGTAGATTCATTGAATTAATATGAAGAAAAAAGGAAATTACAATTTTTAACAAATGCTGAATAAATGTATATTTATTGAATGAATGAGCAAATTAAGTAATATGAAGAAGGGAAATTATAATTTCTAATAATAACTCAAAGTACATTTGTTTTTTGTGAAAGGAAAATCAAATTGTTTTCAAAATAATTTTGATACAAGAAAATTATTTTATCACAAAATGTTAATGTCATGTTGAAAAAAATGTTGTCTTAATCCATTTGTTTGTTATTTAAAATGCCATAAAATAGATGATTTATAACCAACAGAAATTTGCTTCTCACAATTCTAGAGGTTGAGAAGTCTAAGATCAGGGTGCCAGTATTGTCAGGTTCTAGAGAGGCTCTTCTTCAGGGTTGGAAGAGGCAAAACAGCTCTCTGGGGCCTCTTTTATAAGGGCACAAATTTGTTCAGGAGGGATCTGTCTCATGAATGACCCAGTCAAGTCACCTCCTGAAATGCCTCACTGCCTAATACCATCACCTTGGATGTTAGAATGTCAACATATGAATTGGGTTGGGGTGGGCACAAATATTCAGACCGATAGCCTAAACCTGTAAAATAAACTACAACATGAAACTATACAGAAAATAATCAGATTTTCCAAAATGCTTTTACTATTGTTCACGTGGCTAAAGCAATCAAAATCCATGATGACATAGATTAAAAAAAAAAGTATTTGAAAGAAAATTGAATAAATTGACTAACTTAAAAATAATATGTTTATACAAATGGATTTATGACAGTACTTGAATATTGTAAGAGACAAAATAAAGTGCCTTCTCTTTTTCAAAATGTAAGATGCAGCCTTAAACATTGGAGCTACTAAAATTATAACCTATCGAGAAGCATAAAGAAAAAAAATGCTAGATTAATAGAAAATTCTTAAAAGGGAAGAAATGCAAAAAGCCAGGAATCCCAAAATAAATTTTTTCTTTTAATATTTAGTTTGAATATCTACCAATTTCTAGACTTACTCTTTACTTTATAATTTGTATTTAATGTTTCCTAGGTATCTGTCCAAAGTATTTGCATTGAATCTCATGCAATTTATACAATTTATCAGCCAAATACAATTAATGTAAACACAATTAATAAGACATGAATTATATAATGCTATACCAATAAATGTTTCTTACAAAAATAAATTATAAAATAACAATAAAGGTTACTTTTCTTATTTACCACCCTGGCAACTTTTATAAATACTTAATAATGGCAACTGTCATAAATAATAACTATAAAATCAACTAATGTCTATGACAGCTAACATACTGAAGACTAGGCCAATTGATGTGAACATAATGTTATTTTATAATTAATTTAAACAACACTACTCTAATAAAGGAAACAACTATATTTTATGCATAGCCCTGCAACTGATTGTACCTCTTTTATGCTTTCTAATTTTAATATTTTAACAGTCTAAATGGCATCTTCCTGTCATTAATGGAAATTTGTGAGGATCTATTTTCTTTAAAGCCTAATTAATTTCTAAAACATCTTATGTTGAAGTAATATGTTAACATAACTCTTAATTACGTATATGTAAGAAAAAAATAATTTACAAGTCTGCCTATTCTTGGCATTTGTTTCATGGAAAATCTGCTATTAATGAAATAATTTCATGTAAGTGCTCATAAATATCTTATGCTTCTATTGCCAATATATCACTCAATATATACAGATCATTAATTTCATGAATAAAATAGTTAAATCCCTTGTATTGAATAATTAAACATATATGTTACACACTTCATTGTATCTTTCATTGTCCTTCATTGAAATGATTCCCATGTTCACAGAAAATTAGCATTAATTGCCACTAAAGTATTTTCTAAGATATTCTAAAATGATGTTTCATAAAATCAACATTTCGATTTATTTAAAAAACACTATTCTTAAGGTAGTCTTCACTCTAATAACCCAGAACTTTTTTAATGTATGCCATTCATCAAATTATTAAATAGAGAACAAATTTAGAGCATAATGCAAATTTTCCTTTTAAGACATCTTTAAAAGGCAAGACTCTCTAATAACATAAAAGTTATTGGAATTTGCATATGCAACTTTCACAGATATAGAATGATGAGGTTCACTTTAGAATGATTTCACTTTACTATTAATTTACTGTTTACTGCTTTTCTACTCTCTGCCACAAGAAAAGAAAAGAGTATATACAAAAACATTACTTCCATTCTCTTCCGGAAGGTCAGTTCAAAGTATGTCAGAGCCTTTCAAACTCATTATCCCATGGCTGACTTTTTTTTTTCTTTCTCCATAAGTTCTATCTCTTTGCCTTTCTTTGCTGTATTCTGGGTAAAATCCTCATCCTGTTATCAGTTCACTAATTTTCTCTTAGACTATTTTAACTCTAGAATTTATTCCACCTAGGGGTTTTAAAAATTTCAATGAAAATAGCTGTATTCACAGAAGTTTCAGTTGGTTCTATTCTTTATAATTTTTCCATAGATTTCTCTCTCTTTTTTTTTAATTTTTATTTTTTGAAGACAGCATCTCCAGGTAAAGTACAGTGGCACAATCATGGCTCACTGCAACCTCTGCCTCCCTAGCTCCAGTGATTCTCCTGCCTCAGCCTACCAAATAGCTGAGACTACAGGTACACACCATCATGCCCAGCTAATTTTTGTATTTTTAATAGAGACCAGGTTTCACCATGTTGGCCAGGCTGGTCTTGAACTCCTGATCTCAAGTGATCCTCCAGCCTCAGCCTCCCAAAGTGCTTGGATTACAAGAATGAGTCACTGTGCCCAGTCAATTTTTATACACTGACAGACAAAAATGCACATATTATTGTGTACAGCATAGTGTTTGAAGTATATATATATATATATATATATATATATATATAGACAGAATGACTAGCATATGTATTCCCTCATATAGCTATCATTTTTGTAGTAAGAACAGTTAACATCTACTCTCTCAGCATTTCTCAAGAATACACTGTTATTAACTATAGTCACCAAGTTGTACATTAGAGCTCTTGAACTTATTTCTCTTATCTAACAGAAATTTTATATTCTTTAATCAACATCTCCCCACCCTGACTCTTAAATACCCCAGCTCCTGGTAACACTATTCTGTTTTCTACTTCTGTGAGTTAACTTTTTAAAATGTCGCATATAAGCAAGATCATGTGGTATTTGTCTTTCTGTGCCTCGCTTATTTCACTTAACATAATGTCTTCCAGGTTAATCCATGTTATTGCAAATGACAGGATTTCTTTCTTTTTTATGGCTGAATAGTATTCCATTGTGTCCACATTTTTTAATCCACTCATCCAGTAGTGTGCACTTAGGTTGATTCCATATCTTGGCTTTTGCGAATAATTCTACAATAAACATGAAAGTACAGGAATCTTTTCAACATACTGATTGTATTTCTTTAGCTATATATCCAGTAGGGGGATTGCTGAATCATGTGATAGTTCTATTTTTAATTTTTTTAGGAAAATCCATACCATTTTCCATAATGGCTGCATCAATTTACATTCTCACCAACAGTGTGCAAGGCTTCACTTTACTGCACATCTTGCCAACACTTGCCTTTTATCTTGAAGATAGGTATTCTAATTGGTCTAAAGTAATATCACATTGTGTTTTTAATTTCTGTTTCCCTGATTAGTAATATCAAGCTTTGCTTCACATACCTGTTAACCGTTTGGATGTCTTAAGAAATGTCTATTCAGTTTCCTGGTTCATAATTTTATTGAATTATTTGTCTTCTTGCTATTGAATTGTTTGAATTCCTTACATATTTTGGGTATCAACCCCTTAACATATGCACTGTTTGCAAATATTTTCTTCCATTCTGCAGGTTGCCTCTTTGCTCTGTTGGTTGTTTTCTTTGCTGTACAGAAGCTTTTTAGTTTGATGCAATCTTATTTGTCTGTTTTTGCTTTTGCTGCCTGTGCTTTTGGGTCATATCCAAAAAGTCATTGCCTAGATAAATGTCATAGAGTTTTTCCTCTAACTTTTTTTCTAGCAGTTTCATAGTTTTGTGTCTTACATATAAGTCTTTAATCCATTTTAAGTTGATTTTTGTATATGGTGTGAAATAAGGGTCTAATTTTATTTTTCCGCCTGTGAATTTCCTGTTTTCCCAATAGCATTTATTGAAAGGACTGTCCTTTTCCTATTATGTGCTCTTGACCCTTTGTCAAAAGTCAGCTGGCTGTAAATGCATGGATTTATTTCTGTCCTCTCTATTCTGTCTTATTGGTCTGTGTGTCAATTTTTATGCCAGTACTATGCTGTTTTTGTCACTATAGCATAGTAATATATTTTCAATTCAGGTAGTATAATGTCTCCAGCTTTTTTCTTTATGTTTAAAAATGCTTTGGCTTTTCAGGATATTTTGTGATTCCATATGAATTTTAGAATTGAGGTCTTTTTATTTCTGTGAAAAATGTTATTGATATTTTGATAGGAATTCTGTTGAATCTGTAGCTTGCTTTGGGTAGTATGGACATTTTAACAATATTAAATCTTCCAATTTATGAACACAGAATGTATTTCCATTTATGTGTGTCTTCTTTAATTTCTTTCATCATTGTTTTATGGCTTTTAGGGTAGAGATCATTCACTTCCTTGGTTAAATTTATTGCTAAGTAGATTTTGTAACTGTTGTAAATAGTATGGTTCTCTTGACCTTTTTCAGATAGTTTGCTATTAGTGAATAGAAACACTACTGAATGTTGTGTGCTGATTTTGTATACTGTGGCTTTATTCAATTTATTTAATAATTCTCACAGATTTCTTTCTGTAAAGTCTTTAGAATTTTCTATATATACAGTCATGCCTTCTGCAATCAGGGACAATTTAATTTCTTCCTTTCAAATTTGTATGTTTCCTTTCAAATTTCCTTTCAAATTTTTCCTTTCTTTCTCTTGCCTAATCACTCTGCCTAGCACATCCAATTCTATATTGAATAGAAGTGGTTAACATGGGCATCCTTATCTTACTCTGTGTCTTAGAAGAAAAATTGTCAACTTCTCATTGAGTTAGCTATGGGGTTTATCATTTATAGCCTTAATTGTGTTGAAGTACATTCCTTTTATACCTAATTTATTAAGAGTTTTTTTTTATCATGAAAGGATGTTGAATTTTTTCAAAATTCTTTGCACCTATGAAAATGATTGTATGCTTATTGTCCTTCATTCTGTTCATGTGATGTATCACATTTACTGATTTGCATACATAGAATCATCCTTGCAGCATTGGAATAAATATCACTTGATCATGATGAATAATCTTTTTCAATGTACCACTGAATTCAGTGTGCTAATATTTTGTTGAGGATTTTTGAATTTATATTAATCAAAGATATTGATCTGCAGGGTTTTTTTGTTTTGTTTTGTTTTGTTTTTGTAGTTTCATTTTGCGTGTTTTATCAAGGGAATGCTGGCTTGATAAAGTAAGTCTCAAAGTATGGCCTCCTCAATTTTTTGGAAGAGTTGAGCAAAAATTTTCATTAGTTCTTCTTTAAATATTTGATAGAATTCAGCAGTGATACCATCATGTCCCAGACTCTTCTTTGAATGGAGACTTTATTACTGATTCAATCTTTTTACTGGTTATTGGTCTGTAAAGATTTTTTATTTTTTAATAATGTAATCTTTGTACATTGTAAGCCTCAAAACATTTATTTCTTCTAGGTTATTCAAATGGCTGGTATATAATTGTTCACAATAATCTCTTATGGCCCTTTGAATTTATGTTGTATCAACTGTAATGTCTCCTTTTGCCTTTCTTTTTTCTTCTTTTTACTTATTTGACTTTTAGTTTATTCTCAGTTAGTGTAGCTAAAGTTTTATTGATTTCATTTATCTTCTCAAAAAAACTACTTTTCTATTATTTTTCCAAGCTCTAATATTTTATTTCTGCTCTTATCTTTATTATTTCCTTCCTTCTTCTTACTTTGGGCTTAGTTTATTCCTGGTTTTCAGTTCCTTGAAGTACAATGTTAGCTTGTTTATTTGAGATTTTTCATCTTTTGCAATGCCATTGTTTACAGCTACATGCTTCCTTCCTAGAATTGCTTTAGCTGTATCTGGTAAGTTTGGGTATGTTGTGATTCAATTTTCATTTATCTTAAGAAACTTTTAAATTTTCTTCATTGACCTATTAGTTGTTCAGGAGCATTTTCATGTATATTTGTCAATTTTCCAAGTGTCTTCTCTTATTAATTTATATTAATTCTCATTAATTGTGATCAGAATATCTACTTGATATGATCTCAATCTTTATAAATTTGCTAAGACTTACTTTGTGGTCTACTATATCCAGGAACTATCCTGGAGAATGTTTCATGTGGAGTTGCAAATAAAATAATGTATATTCTGCAGCTTTGGGGTGAAATGTTGGGCATATGTTTGTTATGTCCACTTGATCTAGATTACGGTTTTAGTTCAATGTTTCCTTATTGATTTTCTGTGTGGATGATCTGTCGATTTCTGGAAGTGGGGTGTTTAACTCCCCTAAATTTATTATATGGCAATCTATTGCTCCCTTCAGACTTATTTATATTTACTTTATATCTTTTATCTGCTGGATATTTGGTACATATATATTTATAATTGTTATATTCTCTTGCTAAATTGACCCATTTATAATTACATAATTATATTACTGTCTCTTTTTACAGTTTTACTTAAAGTCTATATAATCTGATCTAACAATGGCCACTCCAGTTTGCATTTGGCTACCATTTACATGGAGTATTTTTCTCCCACCTTTCGTTTTAAGTCTATGTGTGTCCTTACAAGTGAAGTCAGTCTCTTGTAGGTAGCATATATTTGGATCTTTTTAAAAAAAATTCATTCAGCTATCTTATGCCTTTTGATGGGAGAATGTAATTCATTTACATTCAAAGTAATTATTGATAGGTAAGAATTTACTACTGCCATCTTGTTAACTGTTTTCTGGTTGTTTCACAGATCTGTCTCTTTTTCTGTCTTCCTTTGTAGCTAAGTGATTTTCTTGAGTGTTATATTTTGATTGTTTGCTTTTTATTTTTACATACCTACTACAGGTTTTGCTTTGTGGTTTCCATATGGCTTATGAAAAATATCTTGTGACAGGTTTTAAGCTGAAAACAACTTAACTTTGATCACACTCACACATAAACACACTCTCTCTCTCTCTCTCTCTCTCTCTCTCTCTCTCTCTCTCTCTACCTTTCCTTCATTCCTCAAACCACATTTTGAATTTTTGATGCCATAATTTACATCTTTTAGTATTGTATATCCCTCAATAAGTTATTTGAGCTATTTTTAATAGTTTTGTCTTAACCTTTATAATAAAGATTTAAGGGATTTATACACCACCATTACAGGATTGCAGTGTTTTGAATTGAACCATACATTTACTTTTACCAGTGAGTTTTATACTTTCAGATGTTTTCATGTTACTTAGTGTTCATTTCTTTCATCTTGAAGAGCTCCCGTTAACATTTCTTGTAAGACATGTCTGGTGGTAATGAATTCCCTCAGCTTTTGTTTGTTTGAGAAAGTCTTAATCCCTCCGTCATTTTTCAAGAATAGTTTTGCTGAGTACAGCCTTGTTGATTGACAGTATTTGTTGTTGTTCACAGCACTTTCAATTTATCAATCTGCTCTCTCCTGGACTATAGTTTCTTCTGAGGAATCTTCTGTTAGTCATGCTAAAACATTTTTATACATAATTTTCTTCTTTTATCTAGCTGTTTTAAAAAATCCTCTCCTCATTAATTTTTGACAGTTTGGTTCTAATATTTTTTAAGTAGTCTTATTTGGATTGAATCTGATCAGAGACGTTTGACCTACTTGTACCTGGAAGTTGATGTCTGTCTCCAGATTTGAAAATTGTTCTGCTAATATCTATCTAAACACGTTTCTCAACTATCTAAACAAGTTTCTTACCACTTTATCTTTTTTTTCTTGTATTCCATGGGTCTAATGCTTTGTTTTGTTGCTGCCCCATAAATACCATAAGCTTTTTAATTATATTTTTTCTTTTTTCCTCCACTGTATATTTTTAAACAATCTCTCTTCAATTTCACAGATTCTTTCTTCTTGATCATTTCTGCTGTTATGCTTTCTACTGATTTTTTTCATTTTATTCCTTGTATTTTTAAGCTCCAGCATTTGTTTGCTTTTTACTTATTATTTCAGTCTATTAAATGTATTATTCTGGTCAAATATTGTTTCCTTCATTTTGTTGAATTGTTTCTCTGTATTTTTTGAAGTTTGCTGAGCTTCCTAAAAATAGTTATTTTGTCATATATATCATATGTCTCTATTTTTAGGGTCAGTCACTGGCATCTTTATTTTGTACATTTGGTGATGACATGTTTCCCTGATTGTTCTTGATGTTTGTGGTCATGCATCAATGTCTGCATATCTGAAGAAGTATGTACTTATTCCAGTCTTAGCAGACTGGCTTTTTTCTGAGAAAACCTGCAACAGGCACAGTATTGGGTCATGTTCAGTGCAGTTTCTGATGGCATGACACTGGGTTGCTGACTGAAGCCTGGAGTACACTGAGAACTGCCTGCCACAAGGAATGTCTAGAGCTATCAGAAAGCAAGTCCACCAGACAAGTCTGAGACCTGGGGCTGTGTGGTCCTGTCTTGCACTAGGATGACTCTAGAGACTGTCTGCATTTTCTGATCTGGAGTATGGGGCTGTGGGGGTCTGCCTTATGCTGGGTTGCACTGCATTGGTGCCAGTATTGGGGTTTAAGGCAATTTTTCATACTCACTTTCTTCTCTTTTCTCGAAGGAAATGGTATCTCTAGCTGCACTGTGTTGCCTGCATTTGGTGGAGGAATGACAGGGGTAATGCAAAAACTGTCCTTTCTACCTTATTCAATGCCTCTTTTCTTAGCATTGTTCTGGAGCTAAATATTGTGATCTCTTAACCTGCTTCCTAAGCTCTTGCAAGAATATTTTTGTGCGTGGATAGTTGTTCACATCAATATTCCTGTGGAGTGATGTCTGCTGAAGAGTTCTACTTTGCCATCTTGTTCCACCATCTCTTCATTTGATCCTACTCATGTCTAATTCTTTTTGTTTTATTTCTGCTTTTTGTCTCATAATTTCTGTTTATTATCATGAGTATTAATATTAGGCTATTCCATAATGCTAATTTTGTCTTGGACACATTCTTGTGCATTTTGGCTGGTGTGTTGGTTGTCTTTCTTAACATTGATTAGTTAACTTATATACTTTAGAATCTTGAATTGCAAACTCATTTGAGTGAAAGGAATACCCCTTTCCTCTCCTTTTTCTTTCCTGCTCTATTAGCCTTCCTTATTTCTTACTGAGTTGTTTCTACTTACCCTCCTTATAAGTTGAGTATAGAACAGAACCATAAAATATTCCCTTCTTGCTGATGAGATTGGCCAGACACTAACCCAGTGGGCAACTTGGAAACTAACTCAGTTTCCAATTTTTTAAAAAATGTGACACATTGATCCTCTCACTTACTTTGATCTACAGCGTCTTAAAAAGCCATAGCCCCAAGCTCATAGTTACAATGCTAACTTCCTTTTTTGAAGAGAAATTTGATTGACCAAGAATCATTCCCATCGCAAACATAAAGCAATAAGCCCATTATCTCTAGTTTCAAGTGTTGTATGGAGCTTTTTTAGATGATGTGAAGCAGCAGTTGCATCCTAGTGGACTGTAGCTTTAGATCCACTCACAACTTGGCATTTCTACCCTATAAAATATTGATCTTGCTTTAGAGCCCAGACAAATTTTATAGGTTTTATTTTTTATCTTTTACTGATATTACTTAGTACAGAGGTGGTACTTTAAATATGAACTCATCATGCTATCTGAGCCAGAAATCCAAGGTTATTATTAGAAATATACAGACAATAAAAAATATAAAGACCAGTCAAGTTATTATATTATGAAACAAGATGGTTTAGAAAACATGCCTATAAAAATATATTTAGCCAATAAAGATCATTCTGGCATACTGAGTTTTGAAATAGAATGCTAATCAATATTATCTGCTCTAATTCAGCTGGGGATGACCCAGTGCAGATAGTAGAGTTCTAGTGCAGTTCAAATGACTCTGTATTGATTGTTGATCTAAACAATAAAATAAAATTTCTTTGCATATTTCAGACTATCACTAGACTGTTATATTTATGTTCAGTGCAATTGCTCTTCACTTCATTCACTCACATCCTCTCACCTGGACTATTGCAAACTCTCCCAATTAGTCTTCCATTATGTTTTTTCTTTCTCTCATGACCAGAAAAATTATTATTCAAAAATAAAATAATGGCTTATTATTACATTGAAGAGTGCAATATTTCCCTGTGTTTATAGGAAAGAGCCTGACTTCCTATGTATGAGATTGACGGATTTTATGATCTGACCCCAATTATAATCTCAGCTTGTTTTACTGAAACTTAAATGCCTTCTCTGTCAGCCAAAACTTTCCCAACACAGTGCATCACTCTATCACTACTGGTTTTTCTTCTAACTGGCTCTTCTACCCACAATACTATATTTTCTCCTCCATACATCCCCCTTAGCAGTCCTCACCCCACCACCCCACAGTGGCCTGGAAAATTCTTACTTCTTTTAAGACCCAGGACAAATATTTTCCTTTCTGAATGCCCCAGCACTTGACTCATGGCTCATTTGAAGCATTTATCATGCTGTAATAAATTGTTGAATAATTTACTGTACATAATTATATATACTTTTATAATAATTTTATTAACAAATAATTAATATAACTATAAGACTTTCTAGAGTCTTTGTCTCATTCATCCCAGGATTTTCAGTGTCTGGAACAGTGCTCAGCACACAGAAATACTCCATATTTGTGACAATCCAGCTTCAAATCCAGTATAATAACCCTCTACCAAACTAGTTTTTAGAATTAATTTATTAAATCAACAAATGATCTTGTGTCAAAAGAGTGTGCAAAGAATGACATGAAAGATTAGAAAATGTCACATGAAAAACAGTGAAAATAACACAATATGTATTTTAGGTAGGAAAATATTTTAGGGAGACAGTAAGTTTGTCTGTAACTATTGGTTGAGATTTATACCCTAAAACAATTTCTTTAAATCTGATATTTAATCATTCATAAATTTTCATAATAGAACTACTTATCATGTTCAGCAGTCCACACCTACCCATTGGGAAAAGGAAAAGTTATCTTCAAGTGCCAACATTCAAATCATCTTAAAGTTATTCAGTTGAATAACTGAATCCCCCCAAAACTCCATTTTTTGCTATGTACTAAATATTTTGGGCAATAATTAAAGGAGGGAAGCATTCTACTGAAAATATCCACTAGGAATCTATTAATGATAGGGTATCGGTGCTTTAATCAAGTTCACTTCGTTGGTAATAAAAAAAAGATAAGCTGTTAGGGGAGTGCAGAACCTGGAAGTAAGAAGAGGTAGCAGCTTCAATTGTTTTAAGTAGTCACTGTCTGTAAGGCACTCTATATACCTGCGTTATTTAGTTTTCATCATAAACCAACTTGAGAAGGAACACATTATTTCTCTCATTGTATAGAACAGTCTTAGGCAGAGATTAGGCCAGAATTTGAATCCAGATCTGCTTTATTCAAAAGTCAGTGGTCTGTGTTGACTTTCTGTAGGGAACAGATTTAAGCAGACAAAAGAATCAGGAGAGATAGTCAGTAGTGTAAAGTTGATTGAAGATGACTTCAAAGAACTAATTAAATCAAGTGATGAGAATGATGATAAGAATATAGAAACTGACCTGAATTTATCAGTATGGAATCAGAAATTAAGCCACCACCCTAAAGCAGCTGAAACATAATTTAAGTCCACCAAATTGCAGAGCAAACAGAAAATCCAAAATACAAATGTAAGATGTGTAAAAATTCCTTTCTAAACTGTTATATGAACATGTCTGCTATCCCTAAAAGTAGAGCAACATCTTCATCACCATGCCATCTCTGGCAACTCCATGGTCACTCTCATGTCAACAAATTGCTCTTTTCATTCTTCTAGGGAGTGATTCACTCACTGAATGTTATAGATTGTTTACTTCTCTTAGTATACTAACAACAAGGATAGCGACATACGTGTAATCCTGAAACCCTGAAGATTGTTGTGTCTATAAATCCACTGCACAGCATTGACAGCTGTGCTCTGCATGCAGGTATTGATTCAAGTGTGTGCTGATGGATGGATTATTATTACATCACTTTCCATACATGTAACTCATGAAAATATTTAGCATTTGGTCTAAGAACAAGAACAATGACAAAATAATGCCTTGTGTTTTATATCATATATTTAAAAATTGTTTCCACAATTCTACCTCATCTTACTCTCTCAATGCTTATGATTAGTGATGATATTTTTCATTAATATAACAATGTTTCTAAAGAAATTGGTAAAAATCATTTTGAAGATTATTTCATTTTCTTTTTTATTTTTTACATATATATTTTATTGCACTTTAGGTTCTGGGGTATATGTGCAGATCATGCAGGATTGTTGCATAGGTACATACATGGCAATGTGGTTTGCTACCTCCATCCCCCATCATCTATAACTGGCATTTCTCTCCGTTATCCCTCCCCAACCTCCCTACCCGCCGCTGTCTCTCCCCACCAACAGACCCCAGTGTGTGATGCTCCCCTCCCTGTGTCCATGTGTTCTCATTGTTCAACACCTGCCTATGAATGAGAACATACAGTGTTTGATTTTCTGTTCTTGTGTCAATTTGCTGAGAATGATGGTTTCCAGATTCATCCATGTCCCTACAAAGGACACAAACTCATCCCATTTTATGGCTGCATAGTATTCTATGGTATATATATCTGACACATTTTCCTTGTCCAGTCTATCATGGATGGGCATTTGGGTTGGTTCCAGGTCTTTGCTATTGTAAACAGTGCTGCAATGAACATATGTGTGCATGTGTCTTTATAACAGAACAATTTATATTCCTTTGGATATATACCCAGTAATGGGATTGCTGGGTCAAATGGAATTTCTATTTCTAGGTCCTTGAGGAATTGCCACACTGTCTTCCACAATGGTTAATTTACACTCCCACCAACAGTGTAAAAGTGTCACTATTTCTCCACATCCTCTCCAGCATCTGTTGTCTCCATAACTGGCATGAAATGGTATATCAATGTGGTTTTGATTTCTCTAATGACCAGTGATGATGAGCATTTTTTCATGTTTGTTGGTCACATAAATGTCTTCTTTTGAAAAGTGTCTCTTCATGTCCTTTGCCCACTTTTAAATGGGTTTGTTTGTTTTTTCCTTGTAAATCTGTTTTAGTTCTTTGTAGATTCTGGAAATTAGCCCTTTGTCAGATGGGTAGATTGCAAAAATTTTTTCCCATTCTGTTGGTTGCCAGTTCACTCTAATGATTGTTTCTTTTGCTCTACAGAAGCTCTTGAGTTTAATTAGATCCCATTTGTCTATTTTGGCTTTTGCTGCCAATGCTTTTGGTATTTTAGTCATGAAGTCCTTGCCTACGCCTATGTCTTGAATGGTTTTGCCTAGGTTTTCTTCTAAGGTTTTTATCGTGTTAGTTCTTATGTTTAAGTCTTTAATCCATCTGGAGTTAATTTTAGAGTAAGGTGTCAGGAAGGGGTCCAGTTTCTGCTTTCTACACACTGCTAGCCTGTTTTCCCATCACCATTTATTAAATAGGGAATTATTTCCCCATTGCTTGTTTTTGTCAGGTTTGTCAAAGATCAGATGGTTATAGATGTGTGGCTTTGCCTCCAAGGCCTCTGTTCTATTCCATTGGTGTATATCTCTGTTTTGGTATCTGAACCATGCTGTTTTGATTACTGTAGCCTTATAGTATAGTTTGAAGTCAGGTAGTGTGATGCCTCCAGCTTTGTTCTTTTTGCTTAGAATTGACTTGGCTATGTGGGCTCTCTTTTGGTTCCATATGAAGTTTAAGGTGGTTTTTTCCAGTTCTGTGAAGAAGGTTAATGGTAGCTTGATGGGGATAGTGTTGAATCTATAAATTACTTTGGGCAGTATGGCCATTTTCATGATATTGATTCTTCCTAACCATGAGCATGGAATGTTTCTCCAACTGTTTGTGACCTCTTTTATTTCCTTGAGTGGTAGTTTGTAGTTCTCCTACAAAGAGAACTACAAGGAAGTTCCTGTAAAGGAAAGAGGTCCTTTACATCCTTTGTTAGTTGTATTCCTAGGTATTTTGTAGCAATTGTGAACTTTCACAGGGGAAAATAAACAGTCAAAATCCACTGTGACAAATTCTCTCAATCCCAGTTTAGCCCATTACAATGAAGAGATAATACATAATCATTTTATTAGACACAATATATGTCTACTAACAAATATATGTGTGAAAATACATTTTAAATATGTAAATGAAATAAACTGTCACAGTCAGTATAGGTGCCTGAAAAGCAAGAGAGTTTTAACTATATATATATATATATATATATATGTATAGAGAGAGAGAGAGATGGAGTCTCACTCTGTCACCCAGGCTGGAGTGCGGTGGCACTATATCTGCTCACTGCAAACTCCACCTCCTGGGTTCAAGCAGTTCTCCTTCCCCAGCCTCCTGAGTTGCTGGGATTACAGGGGCACGCCACCACACAAAGCTAAATTTTTTGTATTTTTAGTAGAGACTGGGTTTCACCGTATTGGCCAGGCTGGTCTCGAACGCCTGACCTCGTAATCCATCCGCCTCAGCATCCCAAATTACTGGGATTACAGGCATGAACCACCGCACCCAGCCAAATATTTAACTATATTCTAGATATATAATATATGTAAACCATCTAGTTAGGTGGCTAAATGCAATATATAATAAATTTATGTTTTCTTCTCTTATTGGTTTTTTTTATTCCTTCTTTTAGTAGTGAAGAGAATAATAAAGGTATGGAAATGGGTTACTAAATGTTTTTCAACATTAAGTATATTCAGAAAATTTCACTTGGCTTAGGAAGAAAGATTAATTATTAAAAAAATAATAGGAAGAAAATAGAATGTCAACACTGAAGAGATGGTCCTTCAGTGCTCTGTGACTGCACCTTGGACAGGCCACTGCCACCTTGTGGCATTTTTGTTCAATAGTTTTGATACATGACATTCTTAATAAATCAGAATAAAGTTTGAATTTAAAACTGGTAATCTTTCTTGAATATTTACTTTGGTAGTAAACTGTTTCTAGTTGCATTTTAATGCTGTGATAAGTAATTATTTTTATATCTTGTTTGCATTTCACATGTTCAGACAGAACAATTACCATCTAATAAAATAAAATATTCAACTACTTAAAATTGTCTCTAATTTCTGAATGACTTCATAAAGTGATGAAAATCCAAAGATCCCTTAAGTAATAACTATTACACATATGGGTGTCACATTCTTCTATTTTTTAATGAATAATTTTAGCACGGTTTTCATATGTGCTTTAAACAAAGTTTTTATTTTATTTCTATTATTGGAAAGCATTTCTTTTTAGCTCCCACTACTAGTAGTTTATTTTATTTATAATATTATATTTTACACTTACCCTGAATACACTAAGTAAAAATCCACTTGTTATTAGCCACCTTATCCTGGAATGGAAAGGAATTAATTTAATGTATCTTTTAATTAAGTCACAATAAAAGTCATGGAAATAAATGGAGTTCATGTGGCTAATTAGGCTGGAAGATCCTTCATGGAGAACTCCCTTTCCTCTGCCTCAACTACTTGTACATAACTTTTATATGATTTTTACTTATGTTTCCATGTTTATCTAAAAATTCATTAATGTTTACTTCATATCACATTACCTCTAAATTATTTCTATATATCCCTTCATTTTTTTTCCTAAAACAGTAGAGATCATCAAAATTTTGGATCTATGACACACTTTTGACTATAAGAATACCTGATCACAAACTTGAAAGGATTATAATTGCATTATTATCAAAGTACTGACATGGCTGGTTGTCCTTCAGTACTATTCATTATTTGAAAAAAACTATTGACTCTCCTTACTCACATGCCCATGAGGTAAAAATTTTTACACATGGTAGATTTCTTCTCTTATTGGTTTCTTCTTTCCTTCTTTTAGTAGTGAAGAGAATAATAAACGTTATGCAAACGGGTCACTAAATGTTTTTCAACACTAAATGTTTTTCTATAAAACAGATTGCCTTTATACTGTACCTCTTATCTCTTAATTCTAAGAAGTATGCTTTGCTCTACCTTTAATTTTTTCTTTAAACACCTGACAGAGTAAAGTGTATTCCTTCCAGACTTAACTTTCAACCACGACCATGAGATACTTCATAAGCTATCAAGGTTTCATTATTACTCCTTCATCCTGCTTTTTCCTCTTCAAACATGCATAGGACAACCTATGCAGTATCCAGACTATCACATATCACAAATTTTTCTTTTATTCCTCCAATTTTGATGGTTAGTTTCTTTTCTTTCTTATTTTTTTAAGTTAATGACAATATATTCCATTCTGAAGTAAGAAAAAGTGAGCCTATGTATTTTTAATTGCTTTGGGCAGATCTTAACATTGCAATTACTCAAATGGGCTAATAGATGCAGTTAAACAATTTCAAATAACTCCTTCCTCTGTTAATGTTTTGACCACACAAGAAAAAAACATATCAAAGTGCTTACACTATAGTTTCATTATGTTTTAAGGCATACTTGTTATTCCTTAGTTCTTTTCTCTGTTCCCTTCCATATTAAATGAATTCATTTCCATAATTCTGATTATCATTATGATGGGCACTTTTATGTAGGAATATCTTTTAACATTAGGTGGGAATTTATGTCTGCCACCCTTAATAGAAGTAATTTGAAGTAATTTTTTTTCTTTTGTAAAGTTTTAATAGTAGGATTTGAGAAGAACATTCCTCTCTAGACTACAGACCTCGAGTCATCTGAAATAATCTTAGGGAAGTGGACAAGGATGTACCATGAACCAGACTGAACATTTGGTGAGTTTACAGCAAGTCATTCATTCTCTTGCTTTGCAAAGAACCAAAAGCTAAGTTGATGGCAGGGTATGGGGGCAACTCATAGTCAGGAAGCTGGGGCTGGTGGTCAAGCCCAAGAAAAATCAGGCTCTTTTTCAATTAATTATAATATCTAACACAATTTTGAGCAACTCCGGGTAAATATGAACATGTTTTGTAACAGCAACATGGCCACTAAAATAGAAACACTACCAATTTTTCCCATTAAGTACAAACCTCCTGTTATAACTCCAAATGCCTAATTAATATTCACAATTTCGTAAAGTTTTAAAATTACCTTTCCCTTAATGATGAACCACCTGGCTTTTCTTCATTTTCTTTTTCTTTTTTTTCCACATTATAAATAGTAGTCTAGTACTCTCATTCATCTATCTTTAAAATTCTACTTCTATATATAGTTTTAAGAGTGGGAATTGCTGGATCTACAGTTATATGCATTTTAGTTGTATAGAGATAGATAACATCCCAAAAACGTTGCAGTGAGGTATTCTTCCATTAGCAATCCATCTCAGCATCTTTGCTAGCATTGTTAATTTATTAAACATTCAATATTTAGAATTCTTAAAATAAGTATATAATGTATAAAATGTACATCTGCATATGTACATATGTATGTCTAATTATACCCCTATATGGATGTTCTATCTTCTGCTCATTTTCTCATTAGAATTGTGTATACTTGTCCAATAAAATATTTGCATTTTCGATCTGGCTAGTATGCTAGGGTCCATCACACAACTCTGAGACGTGTAATGAGGGTTAACCTAAATATACATTCTTAGGGCTGCCAGGAAAGCATGTGATGAAGTGAGACAAGCATTGTCTGAGTGTTAGGAGTCCTGGCTGCCCCAACTTAGCTACTAACTTGCATTGGGAACTTGGGAAAGTCACTTTTTGTTGCTCAGTTTGTGTTTTTTCATCTGTAAAATAAAGTTGGGACTAGATGATCTCTATAAGCCTTTCAGCTCAGGGGTATTATTTATGTATATATGCATATTTAAAATATATAATATATATGTCTATGCATAAAAATTTCATATACAAAACTACAAAATGTATATAAATTTTATATGTATATATAAAACTTTATAGTTCTTTTGAAGTCTGTTATATAAAGTATTAGCATACACGGCGAATAAGTTCAGCTTCAGAAATTATCTATTTTGTGTGTTTTGGGGCAAACAAAAGGCCTGAAGTCACAAAGAAGAGTCACATGGGCCTGGTTCCAGTCCTAGGCACCATAAGCACACAGGTGAAATTTCAAAGTTTAGTTGAGAAGACACAGAAGCAAAAACTTACATGGAAATAGCCTATGATACAATTAAATGTAATATTTGTTAAATTTTTTGGTGAAGTTAATGCTCAGACATCTGAGGTTATATTGACCAGTGAGAAGAAATAGTTCTCTTTTCCTGGAATGAGTTAGTAACTAAGTATTAACGGTAGAAAAGTAGGGTCAATTAACAGTTCCTAAAAGCTGAAGAAATGGAAGTGAGAGTGTCTGCCCCTGCAAGGTACAATATTTTGAAGGAGGTATTGAGGGCCAGAAGCCCACTTTACTCTTGGGCCACAATCAGTAATATGGTTTCTTTTAATAGAAATGCCTCAATTTCTCTTAAAGGTCTTGCAGAGTTTGTTGAATGAAATAGGGAAGGATCCTATCTAGAAGTAATTTAGAAATTACTTCTTAATTATCTTGCTAAAAGTATCAAGATGCATGCCTAAGTGAGGCATGGTGGTTCACATCTGCGATCCCAGCTACTTGGGAGGCTGTCAAGGAGCATCACTTGAACCCAGGAGGAGTCTGAGGCTACAGTGAGTTATGATCATGTCACTGAACTCAAGCCTGGGTGACAAAGAAAGACTCTGCCTCTAAAAAAAAAAAAAAACAAAGAAAGAAAGATGCCTACAAGCCTAACAGAGTGAATCAATGATGTAAGCTTTCTGATCCAAAGTAGATACACTATAGTTAGGTATTAAAATATTTTAAAACTTTACTTTGTAAATAAGTGTGACTTCCAACCAATTTCTTATACATAGATATAAATATTAGAAAAAGTAAACACATTGTTATTTACTTTGCACTTGTACAAGTTTGCTTCCATATCACTGTTTACCTAGCCAACGAACAATATTTGACTAGTAGATAACCGTTGATTTCTAAATTCTGCACTCTGACTGTCTGCAGTTCCTTAAGCTCAAATCAGAGTTCCTAAAGTCTAGTAAACTAATTTGCTCAGATCTGTAAATATTAGCAGCTTTTGTTCTCAATATTAGTCAAAAGTTAGTGGCTGAATAGAGGGCCAGAAAAAGTTAATGAGATAAAAATATAGAAATTTTCAAATAAGGTATATCATTAAAATATGAATGAAGTTTTAAAACATGTTACCACTGAGGAAATCCATAATATCACATGGTATTTAACATATAATTAGCTGATAAACATTTAAATATATCAGTGAAAAAATGGGAAACCAGGAGCTATAATTATATTAATTTACAATATTTTGGTATAAATGCAACCAAAGGTGTTTCTTGCATGTTGACATTAAAATTGTGTTTTTCTTGGCTAATCAGACACCAATTTCAAAACATTTTGACTTCAAACAACATTAAACAACATGTGTAAGCATTTTTTTTAAAAAAATGTTTAATAAAAGTGATTAATTCATTGAAATTCAAGACTTGCAACCACATTCAGAAAGAGCCATATTGCCGGCAATTTTAGTATTTAAACTGCCAAGTTAAAAAACAAAAGAAAGAAGAAAATGATAAAGCATTGTCCCAAGTCTTCTAATTTCTCTGTCAACCAAACTACATTAACTTTGCTCCCAACCTTTTAGGAGGCAGTCAGGCCTCTGACTACACCCATGGCACATGCCACCCCCACAGAGTGGTTGCCTCTTGGTGCTTTCCCATCTTGCAAATAAAATCCAAGCCATCTTTTCTAATGACATTATCTGTAATGCCTGTTAGATCAAGGGCTCCTTTTCAATAGATGAGCCTTAGTTTAAAGTTAGTGCCTCACCACTAGTATGGACTGTCTGTCATCTCCATTAAATATACGGCAATAGGGATCAAGGTCATTATTAGTCACACAAATGCACCTCTTAGGACGCTTTCTCTCAGGAACATATTTTCTATTTGTTTTGAATCACTCCTGAAGACTTCTAAGTAGCAGTTAATTTTAATCAAAATTCTTTTCATTAAGGAAGAAAAAATAGCACTATTTCAGTGCAAACAGACAACATTCTGTTGGAGTAAATTTCACTTGAAAATGGATGATTTGTTATATATCGAAAAAGGAAAAAGTGGAATACAAAATTAGAAGTGTCCTTAACAGACAAAGCAGGTGGTCACAAACTAGTTTCAAATAACAAAACCCAACTTCATATTAATTGGGAAACAATAATAATACATAAAATAAACTGGAGAAAATGAATCAAACATGTGCCTGCCTGCCTGTAGCAAAGGTATACGGAATAGCTAAGAGTATCAAAGTTATAAAATGAAGAGAGACGTATGTTTTCCCCATCATTTTTTGTCTCAGCTAACACTGTTTTGGTCAAGCATTAGTCTTTGCAAGAATAGATGAATTGTGAAATGCAGTCAGTTGTAGAGCAGGGCCATCTTAAAGTGCAAAGGGAAATGATGTTGAACTGAAAGGCAGTGGGTTTCAAACTTTAATGAGCCTAAGCCTGAATTCCAGATGACCTAATTCAGTGGTCAGCTTTCTACAAAATCAACATAGGTGATTCTGATGCAAGTGACAGATGGACTGCATTTTGTAAAACACTGCTATATGGTGTGCATGCATAGCAATAAAACATAAAATTCAGCTGCAATTTTGGTGAAGGAGATAGGTTCAGGTGGAAAAAGTGTTCCTATTTGTCTTAATTGACATTATGCATGTAATCTAGATTTGAAGAGATAATGAAAGAAATAATGTAATTTTTGTTTATGATAAATTGAGTTGAGTTGAGTTAATTTAAATCTATTTGAATTGCCATATGTGCTACATCCATTTTAGAGTTAAATCATTCAGTAAAATCATGTATTAAGTATCCTTAGAGAAGGAGAGGTTCCACAAAAGATATGATAACAATAATTTCAAGTGTCAAAGCTCTGTATATTTTAGCATTTCTGTGGACTCTTTCCAAAATGAATTTTCTACTTCCTGCACAAACAGAATAGACTAGGAAATATTTAAGCTGGTACAGGTGACTTATGACATTTGCCACTGAGTTAAGATAAAATATCTTGAGTTAATATCTCAAATCTGCCAATTACCTGCCTTGGGGAAACTGCATAGCTCTCTATACCTTGCTTACTTATTTGTGAAATAAGTTACATATCTTATGTAGGGTTGTGGGGAATCAAATGTGTAATGAATATGAAAGAGCCTCATAACATATCCAGTACTTCATTGTTAAATTTCTTGTCTCTCCTAGACGGTCGGTCTTGCAATTCTCAAAACTACAAGACTTGGTTCTTTTAGTTTGTTGTATTTTTATCTTAAGAAGATATACTTGGTTCTTGTAGTTTGATGTATTTTTATCTTTAGAAGGTGACTAAAACAGATAATCAAGCTTGTTAAGACACATGCTAAATGAAAGTGAGTGCCTAAGGCCACAATGTTAGGGTTTGAACTACTTAATTAATTTAAAATAATGTACTTAATTCAGAGTTCAAGGGCATTCTGAACTACTTAATTAATTTAAAACTATGTAATTAATTCAGATTGAGGGTGTTAAGTTCAATCTCTATTTAAGGTGGGAGTATTATTGGAATACTTTAAACCACAGAAAATTGTTTAATATAAGGATAATTTGTGTATACAAATAGAAATAATTCAACTTCTCAAATCATTTATTTATATAGTTACAGAGATTTCACAAAACATAATTTTAAATAATAGTAATTCATTTTCAGCCCTATTTATGGGTGGGGTGTTTCTGAAAATAAGGTTACTAATTGATTAGGCCTGAAATATACACTATAGGTTTTTGTCTCATCAAACTCTAGTAATATGCCAGAACCCGTTTGATAGGGAAAAAAACTCTAATGATAAATGTATAACCATTTCCAGAGAAATTAGATCAACATTGTGCTTTGAGATAATTTTTGTTTAGTTTAGTGACAAATTGAGACAATCTATCCCTCTCACTAAGTTTTAGGTCTGTTTTTCAGTTTACTATTTTATTTTTCTCCTGAAGAGGAAGGAGATAAGAAAAGACAGAAGGTAAGAAATAGGGTATAAAAATAGAGAAATTATATACTTCCTCTGTGTTCCGGAAAAAATAAAAGATGATGGCTTGCTAATAATTCTGAGATATTATGTGATTTCATGAATTCTTTGCAGTATCACTAATCTATAAAAAAAATGGCACATGCTTTCCCTATGAGGGATAAAATAAAACAAAACAACAAAGCTTTAGAGCATGACCTTCATTGGTGATTTGCAAATTTCACACTGAATTTACTTATTAATCTGGTTTAGCATTAGAAAACTGACAAAAATATATATTTGCCTTCACACTCAGGTACATCAAGCCAAATATACTTGTACTTGAAGAATTATCTGCCTGGGACAGTGTATGTATGGTGTGGGCTGTAATGACACAATTCAGTTATTCTTATTTCTTGAGTCAAGACCTACCACGGTGAGTGGCAGGGTTTATAAGTAATGTATTCAGTCTTCCAGCTCCCACTTCATCCTTCAGTTAACAGAGAGTAAAGAGACCAAGTCCTCAAAACTTCCAAGAAAACTCAAAAGAGTTTGCTCAGCGGAGTTCAAATATCAGGCTAAAAGCAAGTTGCAATTTTGACTTGAATCCTGCTTCCTACAAATGTCCCAACCCAGGTGTGGTTTGGATTTGATAAAACATTAACTTGGTTCTCTATGTAAATAAAATGGTGGCTACACAGGTGCACCTGCTGTATGGTATTATGGGCAACCACAAAGTTATCAGAGCGTAACTTAGAAAAAATAAACAGAACAAGTGTGCTAAAGGGCACATTTAGATTATCGTTGTAGATTGTGTATACAGTTAAATCATTCTGTCAAATAAGTTTAATGTAGTTATTGAATATAACATACAGTTCACATGGAAGCTAATTTCCCCAGCATTCCCACATGTCCCTGTTTTAATGAACATTTTAGAACTTTCTCAACTATTACATAACAGGAAGGTATCTAAAAGTAGAGAAAGAAAAAAAAAAGTAGTGCTAACTGAATGTGGAATAAGCTATGCTTCCTTTTAATATCTTTTGTGAAATGACAGAATGACAGAGAGCACTGGGAACATTTATTACTGACAGGTGTAATTTCACCCCTACTTGAAAGGCCATGGCTTTAAAAGGAGATGAAAGCTTCCAGCTGATGAATGAGGGAAGAAAAGTCTGACAGGAATAACATGACTGTCTCAAGGGAATTGAGCCATGTGGTCCTGCGGTTTACCATTTGGCCATGAAGTTACAAAGATTTACAGTGTGCTCTAAAGGGGTTTGGAACCCGTTTATTTGCATGTACTTTTGGAGGCCTGATAGGACAACTTAAAGAAACTTATGGGATGACCAGCTGATCCCCCAACTGATAATAGCATAATGGTTATCACCCACCCAGAGCAATATAGTCATGACTGGTGAAACCCTCCTACCACTAAGTTGCTGGGCTGATAACAAGATTTGAGATAGCAATCTGGGTATAAAAAGACTTTATTATTATCATTGAATAGAATCAATAGGTTTGCATCTAGAAAGGGACTTTGTAGACTTTATGTTATCAAAAATAATGTCTCAAGGGACTTTTTAGCTTTAGGTTCATTTTGATGAAAACTTTTTTTAAAAATTCTTTAAATGACACTAACTAAACTAACATACATTCTGTACTATTATTTTTCAGATGCTGAGCTAAGAAACTAAGTTTCAGAAAATTAAGGTTGTAAAAGAGAGAAGATAAAGTGTGAATTACTATAACCTGAAAAAGAATGTGACAGTGACCTAGGAAAGACAGAAGATAGAATGGGAGACAAAAATAGGAAGTGGCTATTTCTCTGTAGGTACTAAATTTGCATACCATTTTGTTAGAGTTTGCTCTTATTTTCTTAAATGTGAATATTTTCACCACTTCAGTACTAAGTCCAGGTTAGGGGTTGGGGGACACTAGGAGTGCTGGTGGGTCCAGTAATGTTCACTCCAGTGAAATCAATGTACTGTCTTCTAAGAACAGAGAGCAGACTCCCAATTCTGTCCACACCTCACTGGTGTCATTTTTTTCTCTTTTTCTAGAGCATCTGTTAAATTAAAAAGATTGTTAAAGTGATCAGAAAGAGGAGACACAAGGAGGAACCAGAATCTCTTCAATTAATTAATTACTTAGAACTACTTTATAAAGTATAAAAATAAAATAAGTAGGCAAATTTTCTGTGAATTTATAGACACGAATAAGCATTATTCAGCCTTTTAGAAGGTCTTAAATGGCCTGTGGGTAAAATTATGCCCAGATATAATCTGGACGAGGATGGGCCTACTAAAGTACATTTGGTTGTTCAAACATAGTCTAGAATTTTTAGCTTCTTTTCACTATATCACTTTGAGGGTCATTTATAGACTACTCACAATTATTATTTTCCTGGACAATATTCATTAGTAGGCACAGGGATATGAACACAAAAACTTATAGAATGTAGCATATAAACATGCAAATATAGACAAACTATGTATTAGTAGAGAACTATCAAAGCACAGTTACACATAAAATAGCAATTTTAAGAAATTCTACAAATGTTAAATAAACAAAAAATAGGAAAAGTGGTACACATTAATTGTGCCGTAAAAAAATCATTATACGTTCCATTATTACTTTGGCTCTTTCCAAAAACAACCAAGAAATAAAAAATAACATTAGCATTTATTACTCTGGACTACTTAAAATTACATGATATTAAATAAATATTCTGTTGATAAAATTCAACATAAAGAGACATATCTAAATAACCTTTACACTTTAATAAATAAACCCTATAAACCAAACCTTGAAACATTTCTAAAAGGATATCCTTCTCCTACCAAATAGCTTCCTTCTCTCACTACATAGTTTCCAACCTTGGAAATATTTTTAGGAACAGCATGACATAGTTATCAAGATTCTTTAAATAAATAATATCACAGAAAGAAGCTCTTAATAACTGTGAATGTTATTTTGATTTCACTGTGAAGTTTTGCTAGTGTAATTACACACAAGGCAATAGTCCTACTTATTTACAAAGTCACATTGTTTAACCCAACATATATTTATTTTTTAAAAGCATTTTACATTTCTGGACACAGGAAAGTAATCAAATAGTAAATATATGTATACTAAAGCCCTTGGAAACTTTTCCAAAATATTGATTTATACATTCCTTTATATTGAATTATAAGTCCTGACTTAACAGTCTCAAACACTATGTGAATATAAAATATCCAAATACAATAAATGTAAATGTAGGCAATCCCAAGTTATTTTTAGAATTGTATTTTATCACAAAATGTTTTCATCTAACATTTTCTTTTTTTCTTCTCCTTTTAATAATCCCCTCTGTCTCTTCCTCTGTGCACATGCAGACACACACACACACACACACACACACACACACACACACACACTCTGTAAGCTTAACCCAGTTTTACACAAGAATTCTAACCCATTTCTGACCCTTAACATGATTATTCTGTTTCTAACTCTATTATTACTCATTAAGCCTCCTGGCTTCATCCCATTGGTTACATCTGCTTTCTATCAATGCCAAAGACAACAGGTTATTTAAACAAACTTCCTTTAAAAAATAAGATTTTAAAATGTAAGAGTTGTATGGATTCTTTTAAGTGAAAATCTAAGTTCCTTCATTAAATCTTAAATGATTTTTTTTCAGAATGAAAGCATTCCATTTAGGAAAATTATGGAAAATATCAACATCTGTACGTTGCAATAAAAGCACCACTTGTGACTGCCATTCATCAAGCTGGTGAGTAATTCAGAAAACAGTAGCAATAGACCTTGGAGAGGAGCATATACATAGGATGAAGCCAAAATGTTTTTCTAACTTGTAAAGGAAACTTTTCCATAAGCAGTACTTGCTGCCAGTTTCTTCTTCAAGGTATGAGCAGCATTGACCTCCTGTTGATTTAGCTTGAATAAATTAAGAGGGGAAATCCAAGTGAGGTGTATTCCACATGTGAGCAAATCTTCCATCTGAAGTATAGCTTGAACCCCACCCTATGGTACTGTTGGAACCACTTATCTATTTCCTAATTACTTAGGCTCAACAACACTTGGGAATGATATAAAACAGCACATATCTTTAACATGAATATCCCCATACATTATATTCGTACAGGTAAGTATACGTGTATATATACACACGCACATATTTGTCTATAAAATTGTAATGTAGTAAAATTAAAAAGAAACTTTGGCTAGGAAATGCTTTCTAAATGTCTCCACTATACTACATTCTAATCTAAAGCAAAATTACTCATGTAATCTTCACATTGTTACAATACATAGGCTCCTAGTTCAATGTAATTTCCAAGCTGGCCCCGCTATGAAAGATTCATGACCATAATTAATTTTCTATTCCCACAGCATTAAGAAGTGGAAAGCAAGTGATTTGCCTTTGCAATGACACACTTCCCAGTTCTCCTTGCACAACCTAAATTATAATACAAGCCCTCGAAACAATCCTTTTGATTCTGAATCATGCCCTCCCAATGCACATAGCTTTCAGTCTGCAGCCAGAAGCTGAGCTATCATTGTCGACTTCTTTGACTTTATAGAAAATAACACAATGTTTCTCTGGTTTCTGAAGTAGAAAAATGTTGAATTCTTACATCTTGGTGTTTTCTCCTTTTTTCTGCCTTACATTTCATTTTCTCCCTAATTCTCTGATGTTTACACCTCTAACCCCTGGCATCATCAACTTCTAACCCCTGGCATCATCAACTTCTTGCCTCCCTCATTTCCTCCCTTCTTCATTCCTCCTCCCTGTCCTGTTCCTACTCTCTTCTCTCTCTCTCTCTCTCTCTCTCTCTCTCTCTCTCTCTCTCTCTCTCGGTCTCTCTCTGTGTGTCTGTCTCACCTGTATGTCTCCTTTTTCATACTTTCTCTTCCTTTCTCTCTCTCATGGTCTCTCTCTCTCTGTCACATTGGATGTCTCTGCCACTTTCTCTCTTTTTCTCCACCCCCTACTTTTTGCTTTTAAGAAAGGCTGAGCATCCAGATATCTTTATGAAGTAGGCAATACCTGAATGAACAAGACTCTATAGTACTCCCTGTTTCTTATCTATCTAAGGAGATAGATATTGAGAAAAATTTCAAGTGCAATGAAGAGGTTTAGAGTGCCACAGGACCATAACATAAAAATATTATTTCAGATTCTATTTGCTATACTCTTCCAGAGAAAGTAATACTTTGGCTTTCCTCTGAAAGACATAAAAAGTTCACAACAGAAAATTGGTAAGAAAAGTTTATCATAATGTTGACAGGAAGTTCCCTGTCCTCCTTCACTCATATAAGGAAGCACTGTTCCCAAAAAACTAGCCTACTTGACTTCCTTCTTTTCTTCTTCCTTCCTCTCTCCCTTCCCTCCTTCTGCAAACATTACTAAATGCACCAAAGACAAGAAAAGTCAAATGATGATTATCAAAGTTCTTATCCCAATTTAAGTGCAAAAGTAACCTCCTGGAAATTTATCTTACAGGAAATTTCTCACAAAAGGAAAATAAAAAATCTTAGATTTGCAACAGTGAAATTTTTTTTTTAAAAAAAGCATGTCATTTAAAGTATAGATTTAAAAATTATGGCATTCCCATACAATGACATATTATGCAACCTTTAAAAAGACTGAAGCACATTTATATGAACTCATATCACAAACGAATCTAGATATATTATTACATGCAAAGAGCAAGCCATAGAAGAGTATGTGTAGAATCTAATACCATTATTTCAAATATGGAAAAAGAAAAATTTCTGTATTTATATCTTTAATTTAAGAAACAGATGTATGTCTGTATCTATACACCTATTACTGTAACTATGGCTATATATCTTTGTACATACTGTACTCAGAATATTTCTGAAAAGACAAGATACTCTTAGTTGAAGAAAGGGACATACAGTTGGAGAATGGGGTTTTCACTTTTACAATATACACCACAATTGAGTTGTTTGCCCACACCTTTATTAATTTTAAAAATGTATTCATCAGCTACAATAGTTAAGAGCTTCACTGACTCTTCTCACAGCAAGTGAAGTGGCTTCTCATAGGATGAAAAAGAAAGGCAGATTGGCCCCTATTGCCCTAAGAGGACTTCCATGGCCAGGCAGAAGCTATCCAACCCTCAAAGCTGTGGGAGACTGAGTTGCTGCCTATAAACCAACACAGAACAATACAGTATAACGAACTTCTGATAAAAAACTCACAACGTTAAAAAAAATCTTAAGTGTTAATAGAAATAATAAGCAATACTAGGCAAATCTGGGTAAAGCATATACAGGTATTCTTCGTATTATTTTTTATCTTTCCTATAGTTTGAAATTATTTCCAAATAGAAATATTTAAAGAAAAATAAAAAACAAAAGCTAGCATGATGATGTTATTAAATAGGAGACATGCAAATGTTTTATTATTATAGAAACAAATAAATGTCTTCTTTAATTTTATTTGGAGGTTATTTAGAGCCAGCATGAAATACCACAAGCAAAATCTCATTCTTGAAAACACATTCCTGACATTTGTTTCTATTGCTTTTATTTAAAAGGTGATGTGGTAAAGTCAGTAAGAGCATTTTGTAATGCCATTTCCTCTTGGCTATATAATCTAGTTTTCAGTTTTCCAGTCTGTATTTAGAGTAAAATGTATTAGTGTGTTTTTACGTTTAAGAAAAAGTGATTATTATGAAAACACTTTAGAAAAATCATTTTGGTATTTTCTTTCCCCTCCCATCAGCAACTTTTTACCTTTGGAAAATAAAGTCATAGACATGCTCATTAAACATT
Organism: Plecturocebus donacophilus; assembly: GCA_004027715.1. NCBI lineage: Eukaryota > Metazoa > Chordata > Mammalia > Primates > Pitheciidae > Plecturocebus > Plecturocebus donacophilus. The sequence continues at coordinate 41,502 of PVKP010007862.1, forward strand.
TGGCTGAAAAGTAAATGTTGTTCAAAAGAAAATGCATCTGCAATGGAGTATCTCTTCAACGAAAATCATCTACCTCTCACTTCTTAAATACGAATGAATTATTTCAACATGGCCTCAAGTAGAATTACAAATAATCATGTCTCTTTAAATGTATGCATTTTATATGACTCGGGAATGAAAAATGTAGCTTTGAAAGTTTTTCTCATAACTGAACTTACCTTGTTAGCCCCCATTTTCACTGGTAGCAAAACATATCATCTTGCCTATGTAAAATAAACTCAGTTACTTTTTTTTCTAGCTGAAACACATTTTCTCTGAGGAAAATATTTGGGCAGTTCAGAATTCTCCCCTCCTGTATTCTTTCCATTTTCCTAGGATTACGTATTTTCTTCTGATATTATATTGGCATCTGGGGACAAGTGTCTGATACAAGGTTATTGATATCTATCCATCCTGCCTTTCTGATTTGATGCACAATTCATACTTTTGTACAATTAATACTTCATTTTTTAATTGTTGTCCTTGCATTCACCTTGAAATATAAGCATCTCACTTTGCTTCCAGTTGCCAGTCCTATCTAGTTCACTGTGTCCTCTAAGAAATAAACTTGAAACATTTTCATGTTTGCCTAAATGAACTTGACTTTAAGGGTCTGTCATCAGGCCACCTGCCAAAAGATCTCATGTATTCACTGCAAATACCCAAGCACCATTCTGGACACAGATCATTTCACTGGGGTTTGTAATCCAGGCAACACTTTTAAAGCTAGGTGAAGATCCCTCTTGAGTTTCAATTGTCAGACTGTGTCAAGATGTCAACTGTGTCAAGACATCAAGATGTACCTAGAGAGTGGAACACTGGGCTGTTGCCCAGGGACCCACCAGTGCCTAACTTTTAGTCATGTACACTTCCAATTATCTTACTGCCAGCTGGCCAAACTTTCGTTGTATGATTAGGCAGAAAAAAAGTACATCAGCTTGCATTTTCCCTTACTTTATTATTTTCTATACATGACCTGAGTCCCATAAGCATTGAGCTTTTGACACTCAAAAGATATTTCTTCTCCCTGAAACCTAGATTTTGAAATGTGGGTTATTTTAAGAGTGTCTCTATTATCAGGCTTTAAATTTTTCTTTTGATTTTGGTCCCCCCTTCCCTAGGCCAAGCTCCTGAAGGAATTAAGGCTCCTAGAGATGAAGATAATAATTGCAACAAGTAAAATTCCTGGGTTTAAAATATCTTAATTTTAGTCTAATATGTAATTTTATATTTATATTTTTTACGTGAATACTTTGTTACTACTTCAGGTAACATGTTATGTTAATTTTTTTAAAAAAGAGAGAAATGAAGAAAAACTAATAAGACCCCATTATTCCACCACTCAAAAATAATTCTAGAGACTGTTTTTCCTGCTTTCCTAAATTGGGCTATTAAGAGAAATAGAGTTTCTTATTCTTCAATAATATGTTGACAATATTTTACAGCCATTAGGTATTTTTCAACCTTATTAATAGTTGTACAGTATTCTATCATATAGATGAATAATGCATTACTTCAATAATTGTTTGCTGTTAAAATTGAGGTTGCTATCCATTTTTTCCAAATTAAAAAACAATATGCTGAACAAATATTTTCATAACTAAGTCCTTAAACACATTCATGAATATTTTCTTTGAAACAATTTTTATAAGGGGCTAAAGGATATACATATTATTCTACTTATTGTCACATATTGCTAAAATGCTCCAACTAATAGTACAACGTGATCATGGGATCGCCTCTCTCAGCACTCAATGATAGCTATTGTAATATACATATACATTTGTGCATGTGCATGCATATATGTGTATGCATATATGTATGCATACATTATATTAAGAAGCAAAAATTGTACCTAATTATTGTTTCAATTTAGTTTAGATATTTTGCACCATGTATTTATAAAGTGATCACTGGACATTTGGGCATTTTCATGTCCATTCATTCTTCTGCTTATTTTTCTGTTAAGTAATATGTCATAATATGTCTTTTTAAAATTAATATATAAAATATGCTAACACAGTTTTCACATTTGGCCTTTCACATTCTCGTTTTGCTTACAGGGACTTTTAACATGCTAAAGTCTTCTTTAGTCAAATTCGTAATTCTTTGCTTTTGACATTTTTGGCTTTGGTGTCATTCTCAGAGATCTTCTTTATCCTAAAAGTACATGAATATTTGCTTATACTTTTGGGATTATGGGGTCTGAGAACGCACCACCAGTACCTCAAAATGAGAATATAGCATTGGGGGCATCAAGAGAAAATTGATAAAAACAATAGAGCACACCCTCTCCCCATTCTTCACCTCCATTACCCACTGCCCAGGTCTGTGTGCACATGGCCAATGTACCAGCAGAGAAGGGCCTTGAAGTCAGTAATGCCTCATGTATTCATAAGGCCAAAGGGCAGGAGAACCTTTGTGATTTGCAATGGGAGCAGACTTTTTCTCACAGAATGGCCTTGTTAGAAAGTGACAGCCTCTGGGCCCCAGAGGCTGCCCTTCTATTAAACTAACAGACCTGTTGAGCCAGCTCTTTACTAGCCAACCAAGGAAGGAAAAAAAAGATTAGCCACTAGGGCCAACCAGACTTGTTTCTCAACAATCTAAATTAATGATGGGTTAATTTCTATATTTAAATTTCTATGCTTACACCTATGTCCTGAATGGTAGTGCCTAGGACTTCATGACTACAACACCAAAAGCAATGGAAACAAAAGCCAAAATAGACAAATGGGTTCTAATTAAACTTAAGACCTTCTGCATCTTAAAAGAAACTATCATTACAGTGAACCTGCAACAAACAGAACAGGAAAAACTTTTTGCAATCTACTCATTTAATAAAGGGCTAAAAACCAGAATCTACAAAGAACTAAAACAGATTTAAAAGAAAAAAACAAACAACCCCATCCAAAAGTGGGCAAAGAATATGAACAGACATTTATCAAAAGAAGACATTTATGCAGCCAACAAACATATGAAAAAAAGCTCATCATCACTGGTCATTAGAGAAATGCAAATCAAAACCATATTGAGATACTATCTCACGCCAGTTAGGATGGCAATCATTAAAAAATCAGAAAACAACAGATGCTGGAGAGGATGTGGAGAAATAGGAATGCTTTTATACTGTTGTTGGGAGAGTAAATTAGTTCAACGATTGTGGAAGACACTGTGGCGACTCCTCAAGGAGCTATAAATAGAAATACCATTTGATCCAGCAACCCTATTACTGGTTATATACCCAAAGGATTATAAAACATTCAATTATAAAGACACACGCACACGTACCTTTATTGCAGCACTGCTTACAATAGGGAAAGACTTGGAACCAACCCAAATGTCCACCAATGATAGAGTGGATAAAGAAAATGTGGCACACATGCACCATGGAATACTATGCAGCCATAAAATGGGATGAGTTCATGTCTTTGCAGGGACATGGACGAAGCTGGAAACCATCATTCTCAGCAAACTGACACAAGAAAAGAAAATCAAACACCTCATGTTCTCACTCATAAGTAGGTGTTGAACAATGAGAATACATGGACACAGGGAGAGGAACATTACACACCAGGGCCTGTCAGGGGGTGGGGGATAACAGGGGGTGGGGAGATTGGGGAGAGATAACATTAGGAGAAATACCTAATGTAGATGACAGGGGGATGGATGCAGCAAATCACCATGGCATGTGTATACCATGTGTATACCTATGTAACAAACCCGCACAATCTACACATGTACCCCAGAACTTAAAATATAATTTAAAAAAATTCTATGCTAGAATTCTTCTCTGATATAAGGCAGAGATCTATTATTTGGTCTTCTTTCAGAACTTGCTTGGTAGTGCTAATAATTTTTCAATAGGTTCTCTTAAACTTTCTAAAAAAACACATCGCTTTCCATTATAGATATTTTGGACTCTTTCTTTCCATGTTTCTACATTTTCTATTAATTTTATTATGTTATGTCTTATGTTAGAGCCACTAGGATAAGCCTGTACAACCAAAGTGACTGCAAGCATTCCTGACAAGTAACCTGGTTTTAAAAAGCACGTATCTAGTGTTTCATAACTGCCTTCTCCTTATTTACATTTATTTAGAACCTGTTGAATATTTTTTTAACATTTAAGTTCAGGGGTACATGTGTAGGTTTATTACGTAGTTAAATTTGTATCATGGGCAATCGTTATACAGATTATTTCATCACACAAGTATTTAGCCTTGTATCCACTAGTTAATTTTTCCTGATCCTCTGCCTTCTCTCACCCACCACTCTCTAATAGGCCCCAATGTGTGTTGTTCCCCTCTAAGCATCCATTGTTCTCATCATTTAGCTCCCACTTATAAGTGAGAACCTGCACTATTTGGCTTTTTCTTCCTGCATTAGCTTGCTAAGAATAATGGCCTTCACCCATTATTGGCCTTCAACCAAGGACATGATTTTATTCTTTTTTATAAATGCAGAGTATTTCATGGTGTATATGTACCACATTTTCTTTATCCAGTCTATCACTGACTGGCATTTAGGTTGATTACATGTCTCTGCTATTGTGAATAGTGTTGTTTATACAGTCTATCATTGACTGGCATTTAGATTTATTACATGTATCTGCTGTTGTGAATAGTGCTGAAATTTTTAATACATTGTTCTATTCCTTACTCCTCCCTGGGGAAATGAACAAGAAAGTGGTCCAGGTTTATCTCACCTGGATAGAGATAATCAAGCAATAGCCATGAGTGTGAGGTGGTGTGGTAACCCTAGGTATTGTCCACTATACACGACAAACTTTCTTTTAGTCTGGCTGTTCCAAAGTCTAGAAAGAAGAAAAATACTGCAATGGCAAACCCATTTGCTTTCACCCCAAGCCATCATTCCAGTATAGATTTATCTGTTTAAGAGTTAATATTATTTTTTCATTCTATTTGACTTTAGAATTTTCTCTCAACTAATTGCAAAGGTAAATGTGGCACAATGAAGTCATAGTAAATAATGCCCTCAAACTCTAACAGTATTTATTATTTATTCTTATGACTTACATTTCAGTATGTGCAGTCAAGGAAAATTTATCAAATGAAAAATTTTAAGAAGTATCTAAGTCCGATTCACTCAAAATTTAGGCAGAACTAAGTTATAGGAGCACAAATTTTCTACTTTAAATAATGTCACATGATAAAATAGTGAGAAAAAACTTTTTTAAATTGTACTTTAGGTTCTGGGGTACATGTGCTGATCATGCAGTACTGTTGCATAGATACACACATGGCAATGTGGTTTACTGCTGCCATCCCCCCGTCACCTACATCTGGCATTTCTCCCCATGTTATCCCTCTCCGACCTCCCCACTCCACTACTGTCCCTCTCTTGATCCCCCGCAACAGACACCAGTGTGTGATGCTCCCCTTCCTGTGTCTATGTGTTCTCATTGTTCAACACCCGCCTATGAGTGAGAACATGCACTGTCTGATTTTCTGTTCTTGTGTCAGTTTGCTGAGAATGATGGTTTCCACATTCATCCATGTCCCTACAAAGGACACAAATTGATTTTTTTATGGCTGCATAGTATTTCATGGTGTATATGTGCCATATTTTCCTTGTCTAGTCTATCGTCAATGGGCATTTGGGTTGGTTCCAGGTCTTTGCTATTGTAAACAGTGACGTTATGAACATACGTGTGCATGTGTCTTTATAAAAGAATGATTTATATTCCTTTGGATACATACCCAGTAATGGGATTGGTGAGTCAAATGGAATTTCTATTTCTAGGTCCTTGAGGAATCGCCACACTGTCTTCCACAATGGTTGAACTAGTTTACACTCCCACCAACAGTGTAAAAGTGTTCCTATTTCTCCACATCCTCTCCAGCATCTGTTGTCTCCAGGTTTTTTAATGAGTGCCATTCTAACTGGTGTGAGATGGTATCTCAGTGTGGTTTTCATTTGCATTTCTCTAATGATCAGTGATGACAAGCATTTTTTCATATGTTTGTTGGTCACATAAATGTCTTCTTTTGAAAAGTGTCTGTTCATGTCCTTTGCCCACTTTTAAATGGGTTTGTTTGTTTGTTTCTTGTAAATCTGTTTTAGTTCTTTGTAGATTCTGGATATTAGCCCTTTGTCAGATGGGTAGATTGAAAAAAAATTTTCCCATTCTGTTAGTTGCCGATTCACTCTAATGATTGTTTCTTTTGCTGTACAGAAGCTCTGGAGTTTAATTAGGTCCCATTTGTCTATTTTGGCTTTTGTTCCCAATGCTTTTGGTGTTTTAGTCATGAAGTCCTTGCCTATGCCTATGTCCTGAATGATTTTGCATAGGTTTTCTTCTGGGGTTTTTATGGTGTTAGTTCTTATGTTTACGTATTTAATCCATCTGCAGTTAATTTTAGTGTAAGTTGTCAGGAAGGGGTCCAGTTTCTGCTTTCTGCACACTGCTAGCCAGTTTTCCCAACACCATTTATTAAACAGGGAATCCTTTCCCTGTTGCTTGTTTTTGTCAGGTTTGTCAAAGATCAGGTGGTTGTAGATGTGTGGCATTGCCTCCAAGGCCTCTGTTCTGTTTCTTCTTAGATAACTAAGGTGTATATAATAACTTATAACCTCTTTAAGTCTCAATTTCATTATCTGCTAACTAAAAGTTATAAAACTTTTAAAGTTCTTTCCTATTGATTCTTCTCTCTAACCATCTGGGAAGGCTGCAGTTTTATATAATACTCTCATATATGAGTCTTAACAACTAATATTTGTTGAGCCTTCAATAAATACTGACACCATACTAAGCACATCACTTATTCCATCTCCTTTAAATCGTTCTATATTCCATTGAGTTGATACAATAGTCACTCTCTTTCTACAACTGATGAAACTAAGGCACAGAAGGGAAAAGCTTTTTTTTTTCTTGAAAGTGGCTTGACTAGTAAGTATCACAATTCAACTATGAATTTAAAATTCTAACTCTAGAGCTTACTATCTTTACCACAGAATAAGTTTAAATCCATGTCCCAGAAACTTTCCTTGTATTTTGGATACATAGAGCCATTCCTCAGGAGTTGTTTATTCCCATGAAACAAACAAACAACAACAATGAAAAAAACCTGACTTTTTCAACAGTGAGAAGAAAGCAAATAACCACAGTAAGCAATAATTGTCATGATAGCTACAGTACAAACTGATGAAACATTCTTAATTTTGTCATTTTTGCAACTATTAAAGATTGTAAGACAAAACTTGTTTTTAATTTAAAAGTTCACAATGGCAAAGGGAGTCCAATCTGTATATTTGTATTTGGAGAATAAATTTACACAGTGAAAGGAGAAAACAGACCTAAACAGAAGTTGATTAAATGCTTGAAAATAATTCAAGCCACTGTAGCGTTGAAGAGATTCCAAAAGTGACATCGATGTAATATAAGATCCTGAACTACATCAGAACTCCAGGATTTAGCAAAAGGGTAAAAGGGGAGTTCATTCACATAGAGGAAGAGAAAATTTTCTTTGGACTAGTTACATCATATAATATGTTTGTTTAACTAAAAGTCAACAGGTGGGAAAAAGTTCTGCATGCCTAACAATATTTGTGTCTAATACATTGCAGAAACTGTTTCAGTACAGCTCATTCTTTCAAAAATATCACCTTCATATAGTGGCCAAGGTCAGTGTGGATTTTGGTAATCTGCTATTTATAAGTGTAGATCATATATGTTAAACTGATCTCAGAGGCATTTGGACACCCTGACTTTAAAAAATATTTTATTTGTTTATTATTCATGAATTACAAACTTTCCCTTTGAGATCTGATAAGTTTCAGCTTTTTGTTTTGTATTTGTATCCCAATTTCAAGTATATAACATCCAAGTTTCCCATTGATAAGCAACAACCTTCATTATATCATTACTAAAGGCCCATATTATGATTTGGTCACATGCTTTGCAAAAGCATTACTGTAAATATTTCAAAAATAAATGGTCCCTTACAACTTAAACACAAGTTTCTGATCTTAAAGATGTCCTAGGCGTGTAACAGTAGTAGCCTGCAAGATTAGGAGAAGCAGGCCCTAATTTTATGTGAAATTTACAACAATACAATCATGAGGTATCCTAAGAAAGTTTTGAATTTGTACTGATTGCTAATATGGGTCCTTAAAGTCAATAATACCTCTGTAATTTTGAAGTTATACTGTGTGGACTAGTAAAAAAATGATAGGACCAAAGATTTTTTTTAAACTATTTTCTAGACCCACTGAGTCACTAACTCCATGACTTAACTTCTATAAGACTAAAGATGCTTATCTTTAAAGCATCTTTAAAAGATTGCTTTAAAGATAAGATGCTTTAAAGATAAGATTTAAAGATTCTTATCTTTAAAGATGCCAAATCTGTACAAAATAGTAGAGAATTAAAGATAGTTCACAGGATATGAATGTTAGGCACATAACTGTAAAGAGCAAACTAGTATCACTGCTAATAAGGAGTTAGAAAAGCACCTTGCAACAACATATGGAAATGTCTTAAGAAACAGTGCTATCACAGGCTGTGATTTCATAAAAAAATTATGCAGAAAATGAAGATGATTATAGAACTGTGGATTCAACAGCAGTATAAAGGACAGACACAGAGATTAGATACAAGGTGTGAGGACAGAGATCCATAATTCCTTTTATGCCTTAATAATATGTAGAATAGTGTACTGCATAAAACAGGCACTTTATTAATGTTGCAACTGAAATGAATGCATACTTAAAGACTTTCTTCTTGGATTTGGCCAAATAAAAATTATTTTGATACAACTTTTATTTTCACATAGTTGGAGGTAGCTAGAGGCCAAAGCATGACATTTAGATATGTATCATACCATCTTGCGGGTATTCTTTTTTACAGAGGTGAAATAACTCTATACTGGAAGTGATTTACTCTAAGAATGTGGTCAAGTGGGTGCCCTACCTCAAAATCATAAGCAGGGATTCATAGAAAGCTGTCTTGTCTTATGATTTCTTTTCTTGAAAACATGAGGAAATAGGACCTGGATGACAGTATGTTAGGTACAACTGTATTGCTTTGCTTAAACGATTTTTGCAGTTGGGAGCCATGTCAACTAGAGGAGGAAGGCCTCTAGTATATTAGTCAGAGATTTTAGGGTATGATCCTATAGTATCTGGTATTTGCTATAAGTCACTTTCTTATCATATCTGCCGATGCTGAATGCCCGAATAAAGGAAAAATAGTTAACATATTGGATTAACTATTTAGGATTCCAAAATACCCTGACAGGCTTGAACAAATAATCTGAATAACATGAAAACATAAAATGCTTAAGAAAACATGTAAATTGTTGATTTTTATAGTCCAGTAGTGGTTAATGAAGGGCATGGCTTAAACACAATTTGTATTTAAATATCTCACATTTTGGTTTGCTGTAACATTGACGTTTATATTGTGATGTGACAGGCACAAGCCAATGTAATAAATCAATACAATTGTAGGATACATTTCTAAAAGTGGTATCCAGGTAATAGGAATCTATAGCACACTGTTTTCCATACTAGTATACTGTTTTGTACACTAGTCTGTAGCACAGTACTAAGTCTATTTTAGGATGATACACTGGAGAGTCCTAGGCTCTGTCCTCAAGCTTCTTCTTTATTTATGCTAAACTCTTTAACATCTAATCTCATAGCGGCATTTGTATACTGAAAACTTCTAAACTTTTAATTCAATCCAGATCTCTACTTCAAAATCCAGATTTTCATATTCATGCCTGCTTGACATCTTTGCTAAGATGTGCAATGGGTATCTTAATGTAACTTCACACTATATGCAAAATAGTAGAGGCCAAGTATGGTGGCTCATGCCTGTAATCCTAGCACTTTGGGAGGCCCAGGCAGGCAGATCAATTGAGGCCAGGAGTTTGAGATCAGTGTGGCCAACAGGAATAAACCTAGTCTCTACAGAAAATACAAAAATTAGTCAGGAATTGTGGCACACACCTGTAATCTCAGCTACTCAAGAGGCTAAGGCAGGAGAATCACTTGAACCCAGGAAGGGGAAGATACAGTGAGCCAAGACCACATCATTGCACTCCAGCCTGAGTGACACAGCGAGACTCCATCTTAAAAAAAAAAAAGTAATTGTAGGTAAAATATACATCTAACTGTAAATATTAAAAGAATAAAACTTCTAGAAGATAACATAGGAACATATAATTGTAACTTGGAGATAGCAAAGATATCTTAAACAGTGTGGAAACATCTCTAGCCGTAAAGGAAAAGATTAATAAATTGGACCACATTACAATTAGAACTTTCATTAAGAAAACAAAAAGGTAAGCTACAGAGAGGGAGAATCTATTCACAGCACATATAATCAACAAATAATTTTTAGCCAGAATATATACAAAATGCCTAAATAAGAAAACGGCAAAAGATACAGTAGAAAAATGGATAAGAAATGTGAAAAGACACTTCTCAGAAAATATTAAAATGACCAATAAACATATCAATGACCTCATTAATAATCATATAAATGCAAATTTAAACAATAATGATATAACACTATACACTTACTAGGATATTTAAAATCAGAAATTAAAATACTAAATGTTGGCAAGACCCTGAAGCAATATGGACTCCCATACACAGTTGCTCTGAATTTATATTGGTCCAATCACTTTGGAAAGTGTTTGGCATTATCTACTAATCAAAGCTGAGCATACATAGGTCCTATGACCTAGCAATTTTACTTGTAGATATATAACCAATAGAAACCCATATACATGTATGCACACAAAGATATGTATAAGCATAGCCCCATTATTTATAGCAACCAAAAACTGTAGACAATCCATTGCCCATTAAAAGTAAAACAAAAATAATTGTGTTATCAAAAAATGGAAAACCACAAAAATAAAATAGTATATACCACAACTACACACAACAACATGGATGGTTCTCATAAACAAAATATTTAGTTTAAGAAGTCAGACAATATGGTTCTCTTTATATAACATTTTAAAATGACAAAATTGTTCTATGGTATTGGAAATCAGAAGAGGGATTATCTTTGCTAATAGGAGAGTTGTGACTAAACGGGCGTACATAAGACTTATTCAGAATCAGTAATGTTCTTTTTCTTATTCTGGGTAGCGATCAAATAGTTTGTTCATTTTGTAGTAATTTATGGACTTGCACATTTATGAGTTGTGTGCTTTTATATGTTTGCTAAACCTCAATTTTAAAAAGAAGTTTCTAAAGAGACACTGAATATACGGAGAGTATCCAGAAAAAAAAACATTAGAATGCCAAAAGCTTAAATAGTGATTGAAGAAATTTTAAATTTTAACTTTAAAAGGCCCTAAATATTTAAAAGAAAATGTGAAAGCTATCTTAAAAAATCACAGTGGAGCAGAAGCATTATTCTATATTGCTCCAAAAGACCAATAACTAAAAGAAGGCAGGTTTTGCCAACTGCAGTCTAATTATTAGAACTTGCTGAAATCCAAATAACAACCTGCTAAGAAATGAGCTGCCTATCAATGAAAATATTTAAACTATTTAAGCAAAGACTGCATAGCCATCTGTCAGAGAGCTCAAAGGAGGATTGCCATAATGAGTCAGAGGCTGAACAAGATAAACTCTGCTCCCTTCATTTCTAAGATGGTATAGTTCATAATGAAATTGGTGTCAAACACGTATCTGTCCCTCTCTGCTTTTCTCCTTCCCCCGTCTTCTACAATCCTGCTCTCCCTCTTCTGACTCCAAAAAGATAATTATAGAAAATAAGATCTTTCATTTGCTTAATTCTGTTTCATTCAGGAGAATCTCAGAAAGACTAACCAGTATAATGGGAACCCTCACCAGGGGTCATATAGAGAGTGCTATGTATTGTATACATTGCAAAATCCATTCTCCTCAAAAGAGAAAGTATTTTGGAACTGGATGTTCCTCCTCCTCAAATATTTTTCCAAGTATTTGGGGGAACTTCACCACCTCAGAAAACACCAGAAAATACGTCTATAATTTCTCTAGCTTGAAAACTTGATAAATATTTCATACTGGATTGCAGATGTCAAAGTCGTATGCAACATTCTTTCAAAGACACTTTCATTTCTTAGGTCTACAGAAAACCTTCAAACAACAGCAACTTGTTAAATTTTACATTCATTCCAGGAAATTAATTCTCAACTAATTGAGATGCCATTTGGTTACTCTTTACCTCAATCCAATAAGATACAGAGCATTTATATCAACAAGTCACTGTAGAACTAGCCTATCAAGTTGCATATATTGCAAAGCAACAGACACATATACAATTTTGGACAAGCCAGTGTTGAACATTATTAATAAAAGGGAAGCAGGCATAATTGGGCTTACCTTGTGGAAGAAGAAAAGGAGAAAGAATGGTAATTGCAGGTGAAATATACATCTAAATGTGAACATTAAAACATTAAAACTTTTAGAAGGTAATATAAGAATATATCATTGTGACTTTGAAATAGAAATATACCTTTGTTATCTTTGGTAGGGGGCAAGAGAGGAGAGGCTGCATACAAGAAAGAAACCAATCTTGGTAGAGGCCTGGAGAAGCTCAGGACTCAGGAATTCCAGTGATGTGGAAGGTAAGAAGGGTTAAATGGGGCTGAAACAAGAAGGTCAGTTGAAAATACACTCTACTCATATGAAAGAATTATCCATTGCCAGATAGTCATGCCCCTCTAACACCCAGGCAAAGGATTGATGACTAATAAATAAAGAAATTGAACCAAGTCCTTGGGGAGAATTAGAACACATAGCTTGGAACTGGATGCCAAACAGCAAGGCCTTCCATATTTAAGAGGGCCTCTGACTAATGGCAAGCTTTCTCTCCAATCATAGATTAATGCATAACCTATCAGTGATTATTAGTTGACCCTACCTAGAATCATAGAGCTAATAGCTTTTATGTCATGTTATTCTTAAATGTGAATGAATAACCAAGAATCACTAGATATTTGAGAAAAATCTTATGATGTGGTAGACACACATATATATACAGAGAGAAAAATTCATCCTGGTAGACATAGAAGTAATTCAGGAAATAGAATAAAATTTTAAAACAAACAAAGCAAAACAAAACAATTCTAGTTTTCTCAGGATCACATAAGAATGCAATGCTAAGATTAAAAAAACATAAATTGGTATATGATTTTTTTAAATGAAAATGACATATAAAGCAAGATTATTCATGTTTTTTAACACAAGGTAAGTTGTAGAAAGGGTAAGGAGAAAAGAAAAATAAAAAACTAGTGATATGCCTATTCAGCCCAATCCTAGTGATATGGTTTGGCTTTGTGTTCCCATCCAAATCTCATCTGAAATTGTAATCCCCAGATCTTGAGGAAGAACCCTGGTGACAGGTATTTGAATCATGGGGGAAAGTTTCCTCCACTCTGTTTTCATTATAGTGACTGAGTTCTCATGAGATCTGACCATTTTATAAGTGACTGAAAAGTTCCTACTTCCCTTTCTCTGTCTTTCCTGCCACTATGTGAAGAAGGTAACTGCTGCCATTTCTGCCATGATTCTGAGTTTCCTGAGGCCTACCTGAGCCATGTGGAACTGTGAATCAATTAAGGTTATTTCCTTTATAAATTACTCAGTCTTGGATATTTCTTTATAGCAGTGTTAAAATGTACTAAGACACCTAGTATGTGGAAATAGTAAGATCTTAACAGGAAAGGAAGAAAAGGAATGAGTATTTAAAATTAATAAAATGAACAACCTCAGAGAAGCTAGGGAAATTTAAGAAGCTGGAAAATATCCAAACATTTGGCAACTAAAAAACAACTTTTGGATAAATCATGGTTAAAAATAAACCAAAAGGGAGATTAGAAAATTTGGACTGCATGAAAATGAAAACATGACCTATCAAAATATCTGATGGTGCAAAAGTGGTGCTTAGAGGGAAATGTATAGCATTAAAACACCTATGTTAGAATAGAAGAAAAGTCTCAAATCAATGACCTAATCTTTCATCTAAAAAACTAGAAAAAGAAAAGTAAGTTAAACCCAAAGTAAGCAGAATAAAAAAATAATAAATATCAGACATCAACAAAATGAACAAGACAGAATCAATGAAGCCAATAGCTGGCTTTTTGAGAAGATCAATAAAATTTAAAAATCTCTAGCCAGACTGCTCAGGAAAAAATAGAAGACCAATATCTGGAGAGTGTGGATATCATCATAGATCCCACAGACACTAAAATAATAAGGGGATGCTATAAATAATTTTATTCCAATAGATTTGACAAACTACAAATGCCAACACAAAGCTAGCATTCAATAAAAGACAGTAACCTTAATTATCATTGCAGTAGTTAACATTGCAAAAGCCCTATGCCGGTCAAATATGAAGATGAGTAGCAATTCCTAGGAAAAGAATGACAGGTAAATGGATTCTTCTGAGATTTTCCTTCCATATCTCAAAAACCGAAGCAGAGTATAAATATAAAGTCACCTACCATGCCAATTCAAACAGGTATTCTTGCTATCTTAGCTGCAACGAAGACATTGGTTCAGATTTAGACTTTCCCTTCTACCAAGAATTAGTAAATAGAGATCAACAACGAGGTCAGACATCTACAGTTGGTCCAAAGAATAGCACCTGCCAATATATGTCCACCACAACTCTGTGAAGACCCAACTGCAAAATACATTCTTCTGCTGGACAAAGTAGTAGGGAAAAGGAATGGGAAGGCTCAATTATGTTCCCTTTTTAGTTAAAGCATCTACATAAACATAATATTGTTTCAAGAGTTAGGTTGTAAAGAGCATTTAAGTAATTAACCACATCTTAGAGTTAAAAAGAAAAAGAGAAATCAACATGATTGCTAAATTTCTGTTTCTGATCCAAACTGTGCTATAGACACCAAACTCTTAAAGGATTAAATTATATTCAACTGGAAAATCAGAGGAAATTTTTTTTCACATATTGTGCAAATTAATTTTCTCCTAGTAACAAAAACACTAAATTAGAACTGTTACATATTACTTCAGTGTTTTCTGCCAAATTCACCATCATGATTTGCAAATTAGATTGGGCCATAATTTTCATAAATTTTAAAGAATAATCATGGTTATATCCCACTCATTGCTCTGAAGATTAGCTCTGTTATTTATTATAGCACACTCAATATCTTTCCTGACAACTGATTTTTATTAAAATCTTTCTTATGAGGCCCTCTTTTAATCTTGAGAAGTAAAACTTTGTTTGACAGAATAGCCATTTAATTTATCTGTTTCTAATGATATATTTCACATAGCAAATTATTTTTTCCTTTGCTTGTTTTGTATCATTTGCAATATGAAAGCCATTGTACTTGTTAAGGTTAGGCAGCCAGAAGTTTTTTCTTACAATTTATAGATTTGAAGAAAGAAATATCACTATCATTTCGTATCAAGGGTCAAACAGTCTCAATCCATATTTGTCCTTTATTGCACATATATAAATTCAAAACAATCTGTAAATGCTTCCTCAGTTATGTACAATAGCAGCTTTCTTAATTTTAGTAACACAAATATTTCAAAAAGTAAAAACTCTTATGTACATCACTGCAATCAGCATATTCAATAATTTTACATTTATTGAATCTGCCACATTTTGCATTTGATTTCTCCAAAATTCGTAGCAATTTTAATAGCTCTTAATATTTGAATTAATATGTAGAAAAAAGTACATAAAATTGAGTTGCAAAGATGTAATAGCTTTCTTATTTGCACAGAGTGTGAATCCATAGACTTCAGTTTACTAATGTTTTTCAAAGATTTTTCTGGATGGAATTGGTAATAATCTGTTTCCATGAAAGGATTCTACTAAAAGATTATCCTCTCTTTGTTAAAAATAAATTGTACTAATTTTAAAGTTGTAGTTAATGTTCTCTTTGCTGTAAACCACAAATAGAACTCTAAGCAAAATGGCGGATTTACTGAAATGGTCCTACAGTATCTCCCAAATTTAAGGACCCTATTGAAGGCCCTTCCAGACAAAGGGATAGATACATAGGTAGATCAGGGACCTCAACAGCAGGAAATTATGATCATATATTTTAAAAGATTAGCCTCGGTGACTCCTGGGCTGTGTCTCTCCATTTCTAATGTCTGTTGCCAACAGAGCGAATCCTATTGGCTCAACAATAATCCATCATCCAGGTTCAGAAGGTTAGGGATTAGGGAGGACATCCATGGCCTCTGGAGCACCTGTCCTGGATTTACATTCCATTTCCAGAAAAGAAAAATTGTGAGCTGCCATCCCAAGGTTTGACCTCTTGGCTGCATTTTTGTTGTTGTTGTTGTACTTGCTGTTTCTTTGTAAACAAGTTACTAAATATAATTAATTCACCTATAATTGTTCATTTAAAAATTTTCCTGAAGGATTATAATCTATCTTTCTTGCTTCCATGTATGACTATAAAATATTTCAAACATAAGAAAGATTAATATAACAAATATTAACATAACTAATATACCTAATACTCAGGTAGCCAACATCCTGCTAAGCAACTTGCTCAAATTTGAACAATCTCCCACATTAAAATCATAAATTTTAAAGAAACAAAGCATTATATAAAAGCCTATTCTTCTATTATACTCTTCTCCCACCTTTCTTTTCCAACTTCCTCCTACCTAGCACAACGTAATCACTTTCCTTAACTTAAGGTATATTATCCCTCAGTGTGTAGTATATAGTTTTCACGTGATTAGAATATGAGTATGTCCATAAAAATGATTGTTAGTTTTTGAACTTTACATAAACATTTTAAATAATAACTTATTAAGCATTCTGTAGTGTGTGTTTTTGTTTGTTTTTTGTTGTTGTTGTTATTGTTGCTTTGGTGTTGTTGGAGACTCACTCTGTCACCCAGGCTGGAGTGTAGTGGCTCGATCTCCACTCACTGCAACCTCCACCTCCCAAGTTCAAGCAATTCTCCTTCCTCAGCCTCCCAAGTAGCAACCCTGTGGGTTGTAGGCATCTGCTACCACACCTGGCTATTTTTCTTTTGTAATTTTAGCAAATGGGGTTTCACCATGTTGGCCAGGCTGGTCTCAAACTCCTGACCTTGTGATCTGCCCACCTCAGTTTCCCAAAGTGCTGAGATTACAAGCGTAAGCCATCATGCCCAGCACATTCTATGTTTTAAATAGTCTTTTAAAAACTTTTACCTGTATAAATTCATTTAATCCTCAGGTACTTTCTATTTAATACAGTTAGTAATCCAATTTACAGATAAGGAAACTGTGATACAAGAAGAAACAGGGCTCATCAGTGACTGAGAGTCATTCTGCACACATCATTCTGAAACATGAGTATATTTGAGTGTCTTTTTCTATTTACTGAACTATTTGGCTTCCTCATCCCTGAATTTCCTGTATATAATCTGTACACTTATTGACTGGATTTTAACTGGTAAAAATTCTTTTTAAATTATTGATACACATGTTTCGTCAGCTTTATGTATTGCATATATATGTGGCTTGTCTTTAAACACTGTTAATTATCTTTTGTCAATAAAGGGTTTTAGTTTTAATGAAATAAGATTCACTAAATTTTAATGGCTTGTGATTTTAGTATTTTGTTAAATAAACTCTTCCCAAAAGGTATAAAAATAGTTTCCCATATTTTCATATTTAAATATTTAATCACATGGAAGTAATATTCATGTTTTCTATGAATGAGTGTCTCTCTTTGGGGGATCAATTGTTAAGAGTCCAGAATCTGGACCCAGATTGCTTGAGTTTAAACATGGGTTTTACCATGAACTTTGGGCAAAATATTTAACATCTCTGTGGCTCATTTTGTCACCTAGAAATAAAGTTATAAATCAGGAGTAATTGAGTTAACAAATAAAGTGCTTAGAGCAGTGACTGTCATGCAATAAAAGAAACAATGTATCTACTGTTGTTATTAACATCAATTTTATCTGCTACTTCTGAGCTAACATCCCACTGTGGTAAGTAATATGGTTTTATAATAAGTCCTGCTCTCTGAAGGGCAATTTTGTTCATTTGCATAGTGGTTAAGAATCAGACTCTGGAGCTAGACCGCCTAGATTTAAATTCAACTTATTCACTAACCAGTTATGTAAACCTGGATAAGATGTTCAACCTCTTCATGCCTCAAATTTCTCATTTATAAAGGGGATATTAAAATAATACCTACTTCATATATGTTGTAAAAATTAAGAGTTCAAAAATATAAAGCACTTACGAAAAATGCTCAGTAGTTGGTAAGCTTTTAATACATGTTAGCTTTTGCTGAAATTATAATCTCATTATTTTTTTAAACTCTCTTAATGAAGTATAATTGGCTGTCTTGATTCTGTCAGTGTGAAAAACCAAGCACCGATTACATATGGGACATGTACTAGCAGACATTAGATTGAATTGGGAAAGCTTCTTACATATGTAAAATTTTTAATTCAAATGACTATGTCTCATGTCAGATATGGAACACTAAAGATGTCATTAAATTTTCATATAAAATAATTGATAAATTTAAATACCTAAACAATATTATGTTTTGCTTACATAAGATTACATTATTGCAACAATGACATACTTTTTATTTTCCCTAAAATGGCTAGCACTAAGCTTTTGCATCTGTAATTCTAGAGCACTGCAGTGGATGTTGGCAGTGTCCCTCTTAGATCTTATTTCCCAGGCATATGTACCCAGCTCCAGACCTGCAGGTGTTAAAAGCTAATGGTTCCCACCTGCACCCTCCTCAAAAGGACTGTCCTTAGCTGACAGGGGATACTTCTCCATCTCCCACCTCTGTGGCAACTGATGATTAACTGATGGAGAAAGGAATGGGGAAGGAAGTGTATAAAAGCACATTCCCCTTGCCTCAGGCAGAACAAACAGTCATACACCAGAGCTCTCTGTGAGACCAGACTGAGAATAGATTTCCACTGAAACCACATCTCTGCCTAACTTCTTCCTCTATAGTATCATAATTCCCTCATGCCATAACCTGTTATGAGAGAGGTTTCTCAATATGATGATGAGATGAGAGAATTTTCTCAATAAATCACCGGCACTAAAATTGGCATCTGAGGATCTGCTTATAGGGAACCTGACCTAACATAACACATGGTATTTATGCTTTATTAAATATCTATAATGTGGTAGCTCACACTTTGGAAGGCCCAGGTAAGAGGATATCTTGAGCCTGGTGTTCAAGACTAGCCTGGGCAACATAGGGAAACCCTGTCTCCACAAATAATCAAAAAATAAGCTGGGTGTGGTGACATATGCTGGTAGTTCCAGCTTTTCAGGAGTTTGAGGCAGCAGGATGCTTGAGCCCAGGAGTTCTTGGCTGTAGTGAGCTATGATGGAACCAGTGCTCTCCAGCCTGGGCAACACAGCAAGGCACGCCTCAGAAAAGAAAAAAAACACCTACCAAGTTTTAGGCTTAGATGTGCCTTACACATTATATAATTTTATTCTGGAAATATCTCAGCACTGTGGAAATTATTATCTCCATACTTTGCGTGGGGAAACTCTGGCTGTGTTGAGTTGAGAAATGTGTCTTTAGTTTGCGATAATCAGAAAATCCAAGAATCAAACTCAGATAAGATCACTCCATAACCTTTGCTCTTTCCTGCATTTCTCACTGCCTTTGTATCACAGTTTTATCCAGGAAAGAAGGAAATTAAAGATCTATCCAGCTATACTTTTTCTAGTGAAATAAAGGTTGATATGCATTTATCCCCCAAACGTTGATGTAATTTATTTAAAATGAGAGTTAGATTGTGTGAGTCATGTAATTTCCATAAGAGTTTATTAGTGGACAAGTATGAATTCTATTAAAAAGGAAATAAACATCTGTATAATATCTTCATTTTCTTGAAAGGGAACATTTTATAAAAGTTGGAAAATAGCAAGGAGGAAAAAGATCATGTCAGCACAATGTTATTGGTCATATACAACACAATCTTATGTTTCATAGAGATTTCAACACAGGAAATGGGTATATTAGGAACTGCCTAATTCACAGATTTTTCTGACCCAGGTACAGTGGTTTCTTTGAATGACTCTGAAAGAAAAGCTGTAGGCAATGTTTTTTCTTAGCTTCAATAATGCGCATTTCAAAGCCAAAACTAGTCACTCATGTGACTGTTTACATAGTCAGCATTCAGTGGGAACATAAGTGCCAATGGGTTTCACTTTTCCCACTCAGAACAGCATGTGACCTCTCATTATAATCCTCATGAGTCTCTGTTTAGTAAGGAAATGTTTTATTTTTATGTTTTTCATTCAACAAATCAAAGATTCTTAGTTTACCACCATCTTAAAAACAATTATCTCCTCCCCCAGCTGCTTGTTCACTACAAAGAATTACATAATCCTATTACATTAGAAACATTATAGGGAGGTCCCATTTTCTACACGTTTGTTTTTGGCAAACAGTAAAGTGGTTTGCACTGAGTATATGTTAAAATGGGCAATGATTTCTATAGCACTAAAAAAACCCATATAGCGTTTCTTTAAGAAAGTATTCTGATGGCTATAATATCTTACAATGACAAACAATCTTTGCATCTCTAATAAAATCTATAAGCAACTGACTGTCTCAAAGAACTGTTTCAACTATCTTATCTGAAGATAAATTCAAATCTAATCAATGTTTTCCTTAAATACTATCAGCAAAAGTATTGCATATTTTCCATATCTATTTTATTCACAATTGTAGCTTTAGCAGTTATAATACTCCTTTATTATAAAAATTTATTATATATTAAATAGTTGTCATGTATTATAAGTGTGACAAATGTTTAATCCATATTTTAAATAATCAACGTTAATATAAGGGTACTCTTAATCCTCATATTACAGAGAAAGACATTGTGGCTTAGAAAATATAGTAATGTCATTTTGTAATCCATAATACTTGGTAGGAAGTCAGTCTGGAACTTCAGTCTAGTTACTGTCTACCTCAAAATTCTGTTTTTTAAATCACTGAACTATTCTAAATCCTCTAAAGCCAGGATTATATTTCTTTCCTTTATTAAAATTATTATCAGCTGCTCACTTTCCACTGAATCTCACAAATAGAAACATAGGAATAGTCCTCCACAGCTCCTTCCCTATTTCTTACATAAAAACAAAGCACATGGTTTGCAGATTTTGTCTCCTAAGTAATTGGTCAAATCCATCTTTTTTCCCACCGTTCCTTCTGTCATTTATTTATCCAAGCCTTTATTATCTATTGCCTGTACTGTTACAATACCCTCTCAGTTGACCTCCCTGTCTTATATCTCATTTTCCATCTCTATGTACACACACTTATCCCCATACACTGCTGCCAGTGTACTCCTAAATTGCATGTCTGATCACATCAACCATTTGCATAAATTATTTTAAGGGCATTCATCACCTTCATCTGAGTAGCACTGTCCATGCTACTGAGCACAGCAACAGAGCCTATAGACCTGGCTGTTGCCCATCTCTTTGGCTTCCTGCTTCCTCTCCCAAATATATTTGAGAAATATTTACCAAGTAGAATTGACCAGGGTTGGTGATCAAATGGATATGAGATCTGATAAGCAGAAAAGAAAACACACACACACACACACACACACACACACATGCAATAGAGCAATAGAGTAAATGTTGAGCATTTGAGGGATAGCAACATGGAGGTAAACATTGGAGTATAGTTCAGATCTTTTTCTCCAGCTTCCTACTTAACTGAACATATCCTTTTGTCAAAAACAACTCAAACTCACTATGTCCAAAATCAAACACATCACCTCTATGTCCAATTTCTGATCTTGGAGTGCCCTACATCTCAGAGTAGCAGTACCATCTATCTGTCTCCAAAACCACTCTCTTTCTTTCTATCTCTTCCTTAACTATATCCTATTACAGCATCCTGTCAAGTTTATCTTCTAAATAGCTCTCAAATCATTCTCTTCTTTTCATCTGAATTTGTAATACATCTGCTGGCATCCGCTTTATCCTTTCTATAAATTATTCCCTATACTAAAGGCACACTGATGTTTACTATCTGAAAATCTGATTATATCATCCCCTGCCTATTTACATACAATTAGAGCTTTTTGTGTTTTTCCTCCATAGCACCTGTCACATTGCACATTTGCTCTTATTTCTATGCAAATAGATATTTGGTTATTCATTTTCTGCCCCAAACAACTATAAGCTCCATAAGCACTTGCCACTCATTGTATTCCAAGTAGTTAGTATGATGCCTGGTATAGAGCCATTTATCACTATTTGTTTAATGACTAATTGAAAAAAATAATTAATAGATGGACAAAAAAGATCTAGGTTTCTATTTTTTGTAACAAGAAACATAGTCAGTGATCTCATGGGTTTCGATGATTCGCTAAGGGAAAGGCATATAGTAGTAGAGATGCAGGTCAACTGAAGGTATAAGATGAGAAGCCCAAGAAACAGATTCAGTTAAAAAGTCAGAAGAAAGATAGAAAAACTATAAGATAACTATGTCATAGACACCAAGGTAGAAAATAAAACAGACTGATCTGCTATGTAAATACCTCAGAGTAGTCTGGAAAGAAATTTGAGATTATTGTCTCAAAATAATCCATTTTACCTCTTTAATTTCTAACTAGAATTTTCTTCAATTATCACGTCTTGACCTCTAAGAATTTCCTTAATCTCTATCACATACATAAAATGCTCTCAAGATGTACATCTTCATTAAAGCATCCTCTATAATTCTACTATTCCTATTGCAAGTATAGCTATATTACTACATTTGTATCCTATTTATGGATATTAAATTATGTCCTAGTCTCAGACTCATTTAAATATTCAATTTCTATAACTTTTCCATTGATATTTCTGGGAAAATGCATTTGTAATATCTTGTATATTCATTCAATGAGGTCAAGTCTCTGCATTTTTTACATCTTTGTTTGCATTACTGTCTTGTGCCTCTAATGTGAGTTGCTGGCTATTCTGAACCAGACCAGTATAATGTGCTGGGGCAAGCACCTGTCATAAGCACACACTTTATAAATGCTTCACTGTGGTGATAGTGTTAACTTCACAGCATGAGCAGTCAGAAAACTACATTACTTGCTCAGGAAACAATAAATCTGCATACAAATGAGAACGAAATAATAAAATTATTCATGTTAGCCTTTTAAGAATTTTTAAACCTGAACTACATGAGGCATGAGGTAGAAACATTGTCATACATGAATGGCTCACATTTAAAATAAAGCTAAATAGCTATATCACTAGGGAAAAAACATTCCTTGTGCCTGTCATTTGAAGAACTATACGACAAACAAAAATATTTAAAAGTATTTTCGTACATAAATTGCAAATAAATTTCCATGTTTTGTATAATTAAATGCTGGAAGATCATACTAATTTAAATATTAATATTATATTTCCTATAGTGTCCATCCAGAGCTGAATTTAATTATTCTACTTTTATTTTGTCTTACTTTCTATCTTCACTCTCTGAAATATAAACCCGTTAAGATCATGAATGCCACAGAACCCCCAGCTTCCAATGCCTAGAACCATTCCAAGCTTGTGCAAGTGCACAAAAAATACGTTTTGAGTGACTGGAAAATGAATGAAAGTTGAGCAAGAAGGTATATATGTATATCATGTAAAAGGCTGTTCAATTTATTTAAGATATGTAGTGGCTTGAATCAAAGTAAATAATATTTAGGATGAATAAAGTAAATTTATTTGACTTATACTTAAGAGAAGATGGTACCTCATTCAACCTGGGTAAGAGAAAGTAGAGTCTGTAACTGATATGCTTTTAATCTGAGTAAATGGGTGGTTAGGGCCTTAATTTGTCATCAAAGGAGATACCAATGGAAGCACAAGATAAAGAAGGTGTGCTTGAAAAGAAGCCTATTGTGATTCAAATCACAGACTCTGGGTCTTTAAAGCTTTCTGTGCTTGCTGGTCCTACTATTTAATAATCATAAACCATTTTTTCAATTCTATGGAATTTGATTTCCACCTTTACTATGGATAGAAATTGTTCTTGACAAATTAAAAAAAAAAAATCTACAGCCAAACACAATGGATGCTTTTGCAGTTCTTACCTTGTTTGACCACTGATATTCATTTGCTCCTTCTTGGATGTCCTTAACCCATGTTCCTTTGATACCTTTTTCTCCTGCCTTTCTTCAAATCTCTCTAGCTGCTCTACTGACAGTCAGATAAATTCCAGACTTTTCTGTTGTGATTAATAAGGTTGTCCAAAATCTAGTCTCTGCCCATATTTCCATCCCCACCCTTTTAAAATCTCTTTCAGCCTACTTCCTACAATAAATTTTTCCTTATTTTAAATCCAGGTTAGTTCTATTATATTAACTAAACATGGCATGATTTTTTTTTATCTCTCTGAAGTACATTAAGGGTTTTGTTTTCAGGTGATATTTTCAGTGGACCTGATAGTAAAACTCCAACTATTTTTTATTAAGAAAACATCGGTAGAATAGATCTCCTTATATACATATTTTTCTGTTCCTCTAAATTTTTCATCACATTACTTCTGAATAATTTTCTGTAAGTCAGTCACCTACTACAGTTTTAGCATGAATATTTGCCTTTTCTATTAAATTTCATTTGGAACATGTTAAGACTTACAAAGACTGTTATCACAAATATCATATTAACAAAGTGTGAAAGTAAATCTTTATTCCCAATAATATTCACATACTCTATGTATTTGATATAGCACACATTTTAATAAACTAAAAGTATATTATCCTTGAATCATTCAAAATAATAATAATAACAACACATGTTCTTCTATTACATGATTTCTACCACATCTTCCAAGGTAGCACTAAAAGGCAGACTACGGTACTCTATTCTAGGAGTCACATAAAATCAGGGGACAAAACTCAGGGTCAGTGGGTGATGCCACTTAAGAGAGTGTAGGAAGAGGCTGGGCTTAAAAAAGGCAGGAGTCTTTACCTAAAGGTGGCATAGAGTTAGAGAACCATTCTGCCATGCATAGGCATTTCTGTCTGCAAAAAAATGTTTAGAATCCTTTTTTTTTTTTTTCACCATTTGGCTACTTCTAGAGATGTAAATGAGAATTTTTAACTTTCTAGATATATTCCTATAATAAATAATAAAGAGGAACCATATTTTATATCCCATAAATAACTTTAAGAAAGACATTCAATATTACATTTTTAATATTAATTGTGCCTTTAGTGTATACATTTTAAGCTCTTGGGTGAAATGTACTTACACTCAGTTTTCCATTGCGATTATCTTCTTCTCTCATTGCCAGGGCCATCAGAAAATTATCTTGTAGGTCTTTACCAACACTTGTTAGAGTCCTGTAAAAAGCAGATCTTCAGTTATAATATATTAGATAAGAAATATGTTTCAAACACTCCGGGGCCAACAATAATGCTTTTTTATTCCAAGTGACAATTTCCTTGCAACATGAAAACCATATGAACACAATCATTATTATCTACTAGAGTCCTCAATTTAATTTCATATAGTAATAGAGTATTTATACATTGTTGGAATCAAGCCTTTAAATAATATATCCATATCACGACTCATCCCATATGTAATTTAATTTACATGCCCATTTTGTTCTTTTTTAACATACCAAGAAAAGTCACCATGTTCGTACCCCACACTTCCCACAATATTTTTTCACTGCCTATAATTTAAGTACAGTTTATTAATTTAAGGAAATTAAAATACTAGACACCTATGCTAATACAGTTACTGGAGTAGAGCATTAATTTTAGCCCTATAAGTAGAGATAATCAAGGCAAGAAAGGAAACTAGGTTGACTTATCTTTCTCAGATTAAAGAAAGCATCAAGAATTCAAGAAAGAAATAATGTTCTCTGGAAATATATTTTAAAAGAAATGTATCACAAAGATCTCAATCAAGCACAACTGAACCACATAATGGTAAGTTCAAGAGTGAATTGTAAAATAATAACCCTTTCTTTATACAGCAATTTCCTACATATTCCACAAACTTTTACACTATGTGTCTGCTATGTACCAGGAACTGTATCTGGGCACAATGATGCACAAGGCATAGTTCCTGCTCTGAAGTTGTGTATGGTCTCATAGAGGTAAACAGATATATAAACCTAATGTCATGCCATGTGATAACTGGAATAATAGAGATACAGACAGAGTAACAAAGGAGTTAATAAGAGAAGGTATCTTATTCAAGGCAAAGTCACTTAATCTGAAATATAAAAGCAATTATTCTTGAATTTAATGTTAAAACTTGAGATAGTATTAGCTAGTTTGAGGGGTGGAAGGAGAGAGTTATCAGTAACTACAAAGGAAAGAAGGAATACAGATTTAAAGTTGCAAGGCAATCAGGTAATGGCAAAGTAGTCAGAAAGTAAACACAGGAAGTGAGGGGGAAACCAGATAATATTATTAGAAGTTAAGATTTTAACCAACATACTGTTATAAATATTTACTAAGTTCAGATAGTAAAGTATGGTTTTAGAATTCATTCTTACAATTCCTTTCAGGGAAGGCTTGTATGCTACTTAAGGAGCTAGGACCTTGTCATACTACCAGAAAGCGTTATACCAAAAGGGTCTAATGCAAGCAAATAAAATGGTCAAATCTGTGTTCCATAAACAGTATTCAGAACTATGAGAAAGGCAGCCTGAAGGAGAGCAACACTGCAGAGATTAATTAAGAGAGTATCACAAACCTTTAGAAAGAGATGATGAATATCTGATTTAAAGATGTGATGGTAAGGATAGAAAGGAAAGGATAGATTTTGGAAATATTTAAGAGATAAAATGGACCTAGTGATTGCTTTTTGTGAAGAGTTAAGGAGAGATTACTACTAGGTTAAATCATTGCAACCTTTGTTTATGTTGCTGATTTAGAAATGTAGCTCTTTAAATTCATCGTAACCTGTCTGCTTTTGCTTTTCTAGCTTTATGTTCCTTGGCTTGTTTTATATACATATGTGTGTGTGTGTGTGTATATATATATATATATATATATATATATAATATGTTTATATAATATAATTTGTATATTATATATAATATATTATACACATAATATATATAACATATATATCACTTAATAATCAAAAAACCTTAATAAACGTGGAAAATAACTACTAATTTGTACCAAAGGAGAGAATCAGATATTTGAGAATTTCTTTAATCCACTGTTCTGTCCACAAGTGAGTGTTCCATGTTAAAATATGTACTAGGTACTGCTTTAATATTAAATGTCTAAAACAGAAAAGTAATTTTGTCAGTTGCTTGTTTAGAAAAAACTACCTATTTTCTACTGCTCACAGCATAAGCTTCTAATCACTTGTTCAGTTTCCACCTAATTTCCTGCTTATGGTCTGTTTTAAAACCACAGTCTGTTGGAAATTCTCTGTGAAATTTGAATAGAGAATTCATTTTACAAGTACATCAATCAACAGTGGTCAGGTTATACTATAGTAACCAATGGCCCAAATCTCAGTGGTTTGCAATTGCAAGATTACTTTTCAATAAAAATATGCATCGATAGAAGGTTTACTGTGGCTCTTCATCCTGAGGGACTGAGACAGTGATGAGACATCCTCTATCGGAACCATCTTTGGTTACTGTGCAGAGGGAAAAGAGAACCTACATAGCCACACAATGTCTCTTAGAACTTCTGCTTAAAAGTAACACATATCACTTCTACTCATATTTCCTTGGCCAAAGCAAGTGCTATGGCCAACCCTGAACTCAGTGGGGTGAGAAAATACAATCCTGTCTAGGGATTTGTAGCAAATGTAGCTCAGACACTCATGGCTTCCTATATCATAAACAACAAAGGTCGAGACTAGATTGCTCAGTATATAAGAGCAGTAAATAAAACAATTTTTGAACAAATTATGATAGTACAGAAAATTGTTAACTTGGTTCATTGTAATGTAACCAAGTAAAGGCTCTTTTGAGAATTAAAATCACTAATCCTAGCTCCAAAACCAAACTTTCCCTGAATACCAACAGAGCATCCTACAAATTACAGTTGAAGGAAGGAACTATTAATAGAATTAGTGTTCTGTGATAGTTGTAGATATCTATTGCTTTTGCCTCATAATATTCTTTCTCCCTTTTTATTGGCAACATGACCCTAACTTTTACTTGGCCAACTGTCTTTTCCACACTCTTTGCCTTAGTAGAATCAAGGTAGCCACTTACAACTCTTACCTCCCAAACCTCAGCTAGTGAATACACCTCAAGCTTTGCTAATGTCATTTCACCTCATGGGTAAATCTTTAACAGAGACATAAGAATGAAAGGCAGCTGGAGTTATAGTGGCTACACTTACTTCCTACTACATAGTTTATTCAATTTTATCTTTGAATCTATGATAATCAGTGCTCTTCCAATAAATTCCCTTTTTGATTTCATTCATTAGAGTTGGTTTCTATTGCTTACAATAAAAACCTATAATTGATACAATGGCTATACAGTTAGGATACTATAGAATTCCTATGAGTTTCCACAAAGTATATCTACTTCCTTTTCCTGCTACCTTCCCAAGCATACCTTGTTTTGTTGTAAATTTTTAGAACTTCACAGATGAAGCCCATTTTGATCATCAATCCTGATCACATAACACAAAAGGTAACAATCATTATTTGCCTGTAGCCTTTAAGGCTTTTTAAAATTATATATATATATATTTGTGTACTAATAAAAACATATATAGTATTATGTGGTCAGTTGTTCATTTCATTACATATTTTGCAACTGTTTTATTGCTCTTGTTATAACTATTCCTGGAAGTGGATGTTTATGAAAGTTCCAAAAAAATAAAAATTATCCCTGATATATCAGATATGAAATGCCAGAAGAATAGACTTTTAGGCATCATTCACTAATAGGGATGGAACTCCTAATATTTTGCTAAGCCTGACTCTCTTGCTAATGGCTGAGGTTTTCAGCAGATGTCTAGGAAAATAACGTAATAGGCAATAGAATTCTTGCTGTCCCTGGACACTTACTAGGGCAGACACTGTTCCCCCTTCTTCCATAAAAATGAAAGCCTGTTTTCACTTGGGCATATAGCAGCCTGTAATAGAGACCACATTTCTTAGCCTCTTTGCAGCTAGTTATGTTCGTGTCACTAATTTTGCACATTAAGAGCCAAGTGAAAATGATTTGTGACTTCCAGGGAGTGTACTTAAAATAGAGATGGGTAATTTTTTTCTGGTAGCTAGAATGCAACATAATAACTGAAACTCCAACTGCCATCTTGGATATAAATTGGAGGCCACTATTACGGAGAAACAAAGAGAGGAGAAGGGTCCCTGATACTTTAGAATACCAACACAGCCTTGAGTGACACCAGCTGGACTTCTTGAATATGAGACTGAAAAGAATTTCTATTTGGTTTTAGCTACTGTCATTTTGGTGTTTTCTTTTCTTTTCTTTTCTTTTAACCAACCTAATACAAAAAGATACTTGACCATTTGAAATTTGTTCACTCCTCTGAAAAAGATGCTCTCGTGGGATTGGCTTGGTTACCAAACTGGAATTTAACCTTAGGTGAAATATTCTAAGAACTTCCCAGGAGACCATATTACTTGCCTAATTAAAATGAATTTTCTAAAACAGACTTAGGTTAAGTCTATTAAGTAATAGCACAAGATAATGAAAATTAAACTAAAATATAAGATGGAATATCAGTCTTTAATTACTACTCATTTACCAACTGATTAGTCCAAACAACCACATTTTTCTGAACCTGGATTTCATGATGGGCTAAATAATATCTAGGCCCAATAGCAGATGTAAAAACTTGTGGTCTAAAGCAATCATGCTGTATCATTTATCACCAAACATCGTTAAAATATAATTAGTCCAAGAAAATGATTATTATCCTGACAAGATCCTAAGTTCATTCTGTTCTTCTTTCATTACTATGCAAGTCTCACATACATAGATTTACATCATTACTTATAAACTCAATGAGGAAGATAGAAGTATTATATAAATTTGGAACAGAGAGGGTAAGGATTTTTGGCTCCAAAGCTATGTGAAGCAGAGAAAAAATGTTACATAGTAATCACTCTTATATCATGCTACAGCTGAGAACCTGAAACTTCTCAGCAAAAGGAAATACTGGAAAAGAATGAAAGTTAATGCAGTGTGAGGTAAGGAATTCTTAAATCTTTAACATGCATTACTCTTATTTAACTAGGTTTATTTAACAGTCAGTGACCTGAGAAAGCTTGCTTAAGTAAATATTACAAAAGCAGTTACTTCCTCAAGAAGTGAAGTAGGTCTGTTTCAAAATCTTAGTGTTCTAAGTTCTACAAAGGCAAATACTTCATCTTTATTGTTTATACTCCACTGCACTTTCAAAATGTGATAAAAGTTATATGGATGAGTTAAATTTTACCAACCATGTTTAATCAATAGCTAAAGCTATTTATCTAATGCTACATGAAAGATTATAAACATATTATTAATCTTCAAAAATTAGGTTGCTGGTTTTATGATTTAAGTATGTTGTTTGTATATCATTATCACACATACTGACATTATTAGCTTAACACTCAAAAAGAATGAATAACAAAAAAATTGGAAAACTGTTAAGTAGAAACTTATTTCAAGAATTACTTTTTAAGAGTTTATTTGTTAAATAAATTCTTTCACTACATATTTGTGATATCTATTTTTTGGATTTTTAATGTATAACTGAAAGTATCTAACAACCAAAGTTTGATTAATCATTAAAATGTTTTCTAGGCCAGGCATGGTGGCTCATACCTGTAATCCCAGTACTTTGGGAGGCCAAGGCGTGCAGATCATAAGATCAAGAGATCAAGACCATCCAGGCCAACATGGTGAAACCTCATCTCTACTAAAAATACAAAAATTAACCGGGTATGGTGATATGTGCCTATAGTCTCAGCTACTCAGGAGGCTGAGGCAGAAGAATTGCTTGAACCCTGGAGGCAGATGTTGCAGTAAGCCAAGATCGCACCACTGCACTCCAGCCTGGCAATAGAGCAAGACTCAGTCTCAAAAAAAAATTTTTTTAAAAAGATGTTTTCTACTAACCAGTTTCTTAATAATCTGTGATTCAAATCTGGGATTAAATCCATTCTAACAGCAATACTTTTTAGCTATTGGGCACTGTCTTTGTACTAGTCTCTATGCTAGGCATATTGCAAACAATTTTAATTATTTTCAAATAAACTCTAATGAGAAGTATATCTATAACTTGATTATAATCAGCTGGTATTTGGTTTTTATTCTAGATTCACTAATATTCAGGCTTTACTTCACTATAATAAAGCCACACGATATGTCAAAGTAGCGTATCATAAACACTGCATCATAATATTTTCACATTGTGAAAACAATGAGAATTCACTGGAAGAAGGAACATAAATTAGTCGGGGTGTAGGAGAGTAGGAGGAGTGAGATATGCAGCCTTTATCTCGGGGTGCCCCTGGGAGTAATCAGAGTCTGCTGGTCTTGTAGTCTCTCAGGAAAGTTGATCAGCTATT
Source organism: Plecturocebus donacophilus (assembly GCA_004027715.1). Taxonomy (NCBI): domain Eukaryota; kingdom Metazoa; phylum Chordata; class Mammalia; order Primates; family Pitheciidae; genus Plecturocebus; species Plecturocebus donacophilus. The sequence continues at coordinate 73,071 of PVKP010007862.1, forward strand.
ATCATCATTCCAGTCTAGACTGAGGTTCTCATCAACTGCTCTTTGCAAAGGTAGATTTAATTTTTAAGCCACAGAACTCCAATGTAGCCTATATTTCACATTTAGAGAATTTACATTCAACTCCTTCACACTTGCTTCAGTATATAATGCAACTTCTCTGTGCCTTAGTTCCTTAAAACGTGTTGTATACTTAGTTTGGAAAAAAGTCAATGAAGAGTAAAGTGAAAAATAGTAGTTGAGTAAAATTGTATTATATAAAATCAATAATGTTACTTTCTTAAAAAAACAAATGAACCTATCTCTGAAAACACAGTTTTCAGAAATTATTCTATATCCCATGGATAAATTTACTGACAGAACTATTTGTATATATTTATATTTGTATGATCCTAAATAATTGAAATTCTATTTTTAGTGGCCAAAATAGAAAATTATTTGTAAACTTAATAAGAAAATTTTATTTACCATAATATATTTATTTTTAGAGGACTCACTTGAGAATTAAACATGAAAGATATGTTTTTACTGTGTTTTGATATGCGGCACCTATTGCTCTATCAGACAGATAGTATTTTTGTACGTTTCCCAGAAAACATGTTATCTTTCTGTTTTATCTTTTATATAAATTAGGATAAAAAAAATTCTACCTTTCCACAGATACAATTATTTATCATTCTTGAATGACCAGTGTGTCAATAAAGAAACCAAGAAGATAATTCAAAATATCTTGAAACAAATGACAATGGAAACACAACATACTATGGGATACAGCAAAAGCAGTACTAAAAAGGTTTATGGCTATAAGCACCTAAAGCAAAAGAACAAGAAAATTTCAAATAAACAACCTAATGATGCATCTTAAAAAACTATAAAAGAAAGAGCTAAACAAACCTAAAATTAATATAAGAAACAATAAACATCAGAAATAAATAAAATTGAAATAAAGAAAACAATACAAATGTTCAACAAAAGGAAAACTTGGTTTTTTTGAAAAGATAAACAAAATAAGCACACCTCTAGCCAGACTAATAAAAAAAAAGAGAAGACGCAAATAAAATCAAAGTGAAAAAGAAGACGGAGAGAGATCCAAGATGGCCGATTAGCAACACCTCAGGAACGTAGCTCCCAGTGAAAGCGCAGAGAACGAGTGGACGCTACACTTTCCGACGAATTTTTGTTGCCCACAGACTGGAAGATTCCCGGCAGAGGAGCCACACGGGTCACCAGCGCGACTCTTTTGGCCAGCGTGGCTGTTTTGCCGGTGCCCCAGCATGGCGCTTCTCGGTGCGGAGTATCCGACGGATGGGCTCGGCTGGTCCCATCCCCACAAGGAAAACAGCAATTGGAAGCACTGAGGACTGAGAGTTTCACAGCAAGCACGGTGAACCCAGAAAAGTCCAGCTCTGTGGGGAACGGGCATCCTCCAAAGGAAAACTAAGAAACAGAAAAAACTTCATCACTGGGCGGAGAGAGATCCAAGATAGCTATGTAACAGCAGCTCAGGATTGTAGCTCCCAGTGAAAGCGCAGAGACTGAGTGGATGCCGCAACTGCAGATAAATTTTTGATACCCACAAACTGGGAGATTCCTGGTGAAGGAGCCACATGGGTCACCAGTGCGACTCTTTTGGCCGGTGCAGCTGTTTTGCCGGCACTCCAGCGAGGCGCTTCTCAGTGTGGAGTATACGGGACTGGGTGCCCTTTTAGTCGAGCTCCGCTGGTCCCATCCCCACAAGGAGAAGAACAATTGGAAGCGCTGAGGACTGAGAGCAAGCACAGCTGAACCTGGGAAGCACAGCAAGCCCAGCTGAACCCGGGAAGGCCCAGCTCTGTGGGGAAGGGGCATCCACTGAAGGAAAACTAAGAAACAGAAAAAACTTCATCACTAACAAGCCAGACGTCCACTCAGAGACCCAATCTGAAAGTCAGCAATTACAAAGACGACAGGTGGATAAATCCACAAAAATGGGAAGAAACCAGTGCAAAAAGGCTGAGAACACCCGAAATCAGAATGCCTCTCCTCCTACAGGGGATCGCAGCTCCTCATCAGCAAGAGAACAAGGCCTGACAGAGGATGAGTGTGATGAACTCACAGAAT